>BHFT01053467.1:0-33666 GCA_004320025.1 Laticauda laticaudata
CATGCATTATGCATTATATTTAAAGCTCTAAGGATGAATCTAAGTTTACTTGTAATGCCGATGACAAGCTTTCGCTACACGACGTACCTACACGTAAATCAACATCAGGTACTGTAGTGTTATTAGGAAAAGGTTTAATTGTATGGTGATCTATTCGACAAAAACATGCTTATGAACAAAGGAGGCTGAATTTCTCATGTTTGTCTTTATTATATACGGTATTTAGTTTGTTATAAACAACTATTGTATAGATATGGGAATTAATGTAAAGGAACCTTGAAGACAACCAATCAGCTGTTCAGATAGCTTTCCAATTCTTGCTGTATAGACAGATCAAAACACACATCTGATCTAAGACTATCTAAATGTGAGACAATGTGTTCAAAGTAAAGATGATACAGTGCAGTACTGCGTGTCAGAGAATAACATGCTGATCATTTTACGAAAGCCAAGCACTGTAAAACATATGGCTTGCTATGAGGAATCTGGACTTAAACTGTAAGGCTTTATATATTGTCCTACCCAAGGGAGAATGTTAGGATGATAGTAACCAACAGTTGTTGGCAATAATAATATACTCAGGATGTAATTATATGTAGTGCTATTAAGAAATGCTTAGTGTGATTGCTGAAGGTTCCTCCAACAGCCATAAGATGGAGCCAGAAACCTGTTTTTTCTCCTTGCATTTCCTATATTGCCGTTTTGCCTGATCTTCGTTTCTGCTCAGATTGCAGTGAGTCTTCGCACTGTCCGCAAACTCGGTTTACTGAACTCTGTTTATGATACTTGACTTTGTTTTGAATTATCCCTGTACTGATACTAACTGCTTTAGTAACTGTGTTGATTGGACTGTTTCTTGACTTTAGCTTTGTTTACCCATTTACTGGAAGTAAAACCTACATTTTACTGTTCAGTGTATCTGTATGCTGGTTGTGTGTTATTCAACATCACTCTCACTACGTTTCCTTGAGTGCACTCATTCTCCTAATGGGGAATACCTCAACACATACTTTCAAAACACAAGTGCAAATATGGTTTGAGAAATTTATTTAAGAACCTTAGTGCAAGATGAACTTGGCTATCCAAAATATTGACACCGTGGGGAAAATCTTCTGGGAAGTGAGAGCTCAATGACTGGTTATACCCATCACTTGCAGCCACTCTCGGTCATCTCCCATATGTTATAAAGCCATAATTTCAAATATTTTAATCAATCAATTTTTATTATTTGTAACCCTATATGTGTGTTGACAAAGACAGAATGAAAAAAAAAAACTTTATAAGGATAATATTCTACTCATGGCATAGACAAATGCCAAAGTGAACTGCCATAAAGAAATGGTCAATAGTTAATATTTCAAGGTATGCAAGAGATTCTGTGCATACAGTCTAAAATATTAATATAAATCTTTAAAATGCCAATAGCAATTTAACTGGCATTCCTAGAAGTATTCAAGTATATAAGTAAACTATAGATTTCTGAATTATTAAAGACAAGAACTTTTTCCTTACTGCAATTTTCTCTTTGAAACTCATTTTACACAATATGATAAAGTACCACAAAAGTACAGATGCAAAAATTTTTTTTGAATGTCTCACTCAGAAATATAGATCACCATAAGTCTTACGTTTAGTAATGAGAGACATGTGCTATTTTATTAGATCATGGTAACAGAGGGATAGCAAAAGTAATAGTCAATGGCTAAGATTCTATAGAATGAAGAAAATAAAGAGATACTGTAGAAAAAAACAGAAGTTGCAGTGGGAAAAAGGGGGGATTAGGGGATGAAGTATCTGCAGATCCCAGAGTGTATTTCAATGGTTAGATGGTCTAGACATTAGTATCTGAAAACAGATGTTTTTAAACATTCATTTTTTTTTTAATCTAGAGAAATCTTATTGGTTACTCCTGAAGATGACTTCCAATGGGACTTGGAGTACCACCGTACTAATCCTGTTAGACTGAATCTCAATAGTACACAGCTTCAATAAGTACTCTTCTGAACCACCTGCAACTGTTGGGATTGAAGGAAACAGTTTGATAGCAATTCTGCTCTTCCCTAAGCAGTTTTGAAAGTGAAGGAGGAAGAAAGTTCATGGTTCTAATTAGCCCAAGGCATGGCTTATCTCTGTCTTACTTATTAACATTTATGAAAGCTCTGGCAAAAATCATCTGTTGGTCAATGTTAAGATTATCATCACTATGCTGATGATAACTAAATCTCTACCCTGGACTAAAAGAGAAATTAAATGGATGTCCTGACCTAGAATCTGGAGACCGTCAGAAAATTAAATGGATGCCCTGACCTAGAATCTGGAGACCGTCAGGGACTTGATGGATTGAAAGAAGCTCAAATTGGATTCCTTGCAAGACAAAGTGGCCGTTTGTTCAGAAATCTTCTGGTGTCTGAGAAACTCCAAATTTGGCTCTGCATGTGGTTATTTTTTTTCCCTAAAGGAGCAGTTCCCCGATCTAAGACTTCAGCAAAACAACTCTGTTTTGTTTAAATGTTGCTGGTTTGCTTTTGACGTAACAAGTATGAAGCCAGCCATTATGTCCATAATTACAGATTATTCAGTAAACCTTAGTTAAACAAACTTTGTGTAGTGTATAAGCCAGGTGTATAATTAAAATGGAAAGACGTGCTCAGAACAAAGTAACCAGCTATTTATCCCTACTTTTTATGTACTCAATAAAAACAAGTTTGTGATAAAGATCTCAACATGCGTAATATCAATAATGCTATATGATTTCAGTATATTTAAGCTTTACAACTAATAGATTTTTTAAAATGCATAAAAAGCCATTCTGGAGCAGCAAAAATTTATCTGCAACCAACATAAAGCCATCTCTTATAAAAGTTATTTTCAAAACAGGAAACCAGGCATAAGATATAACAGAAAAAAACTGCCTGTTATTAAAGCTCCTTCAGCTCCCTTAAAAATATGTGATCAATCATGCTTTGTCTACACATTTAAAGGATCCTGTTCTGAGGCTCCTATAATTATACTATTTCAGATCTCCAATTTTATTGTGAAAATAGAGCCACTGCTCTGCATGAAAAATTACCAAGTGAAAAGTTTATTGAATGAAGCAGATGAGCTTTACTTTTCTAATATAATGACATGTGAGAATGACCTTGGGAGACAAAAGGAAGAGCTGCATTTTGCTGCTCTCCCCTGGGTTGGGGCAAATTCTGTCCCAGTTGCTGTATTAGTTTTATGATCGCATTGTGTAAAAAATAAGTTACTTATACATCCATGTGTTGCTGGTGGTGTAATAATGTTGCAGCTAGATGCTTGGAAGGTAGAAGTGTCCTCTGAGGACTGCAGGCCATTACAAAAACTCCAATCAAAATTTTGTGCCTCTAAGAAAAAAATAAGAGTCTGAAAAGACTGATGTGAACCCTCTGAGATAATCCAGACAGGAAGCAGAATTATGAGTCCCAACTCTATCTTTGTAGTAAGATTATGTTAACAGAATTTTGAAGGATGGGAAACATTTCTCCCTATCTCTTTCTACTCTCTGAAAAATAGGCATTAGCTTACCTGAACACAGTTTCTCAGCATGCCTTGGGATAATCCACACATGAGTTGAATCTGCCTTTCTGCCCAGAGACTGAGTCATCAATCTTTGCCATACCTCTTCCTGTCGGGGCAGGAAACCCCCTAGCCCCAGTTACGATGGAGGTGCAGCCATTTGATGATATTCCTGTGGCATTGGTTCTGCCTTCCATCTGGACACTGGACCAGATGGTTGCCAGGGTGGGAGTGGATTATCCCAAGGCATGCTGAGAAACTGCGTTCAGGAAAGCCAACACCTATTCTCCAGCATGCCTTTGGGATAATCCACACATATGGGACATCTGTGGCAGATGTCCCTATGGGCGGGAAGAAGTCTGGTCCTGTGCACTCCCTGTGCACATCTGTATACACTCATTGTAGCACACTTTATCTGAAGGCTGCCTTAGCTGAGGCATATGTGTCCAGTCTGTAGTGCTTTATGAATGGAGATGGAGAGGACCATGTAGCCGCCCTGCAGATGTCCTCAAGTGAGGCCTGCGTCACCCAGGCAGCTGTGGTAGCTGTGCTTCTGGTCGAGTGAGCTGTTACCTGTCTGGGTGTTGGAAGAGCCTGGGTCTCGTACGCTTTGGCTATACAAGCCTTGATCCAGTGGCCTATAGTTGAAGAGGAGACTTTAGTGCCCACTGAAGATGGCTGAAACGAGACAAACAGGGCCTTGGTTTTACGATACGTTGATGTACGTTTGATGTACCTGCAAAGAGCCCTCTGAACATCCAATTTGTGCCATCTGTCCTCTCTGTTGTGTGAAGGAGCAGGGCAAAAGTCAGGAAGAACTACTTCCTGAGCCCTGTAGTAACGAGAATTTACCTTTGGGATGGAGGGGTCGAGATGCAGGACAATCCTGTTGTCTTGAAATGTACACAGGTCTTCCCTGATGGAAAGAGCTGCCAATTCTGATATGCACCAGGCCGATGTTATGGCCACTAAGAAGGTGAATTTAAATATTAAGAACTGCAGGCTTACAAATTGAAGAGATTCAAACAGGTCCTGAATAAGGGCTTGTAATACTGTAGACAGGTTCCAAGAAGGATATCTGTGGACAGTTGAAGATTTAAGATTGATAGCTCCTTTAGGGAAAGAGCAGATGAACGGATGATGAGCTAAGGAATTGCTCTTCCCGTAGTGCAACACAGTGGATAGGACTGCTACCTGCCTGCGTAGCATACAATGAGAGAAGCCTTTGTTGAGTCCTGTTTGTAAAAAGTCCAGGATCTGTGACACTGAGGCCCCAGTCGGGTCTGTGCCCTTCTTGGTGCATCATTGATGGAATGCTTTCCAAGTAGTGTTGTATATTTTGTTTGTAGAAGGCCTCCTAGAGGCTTGTATTGTTTTGATGACATTTCTGGAAAACTTATTCCTCCTCAGGATCCTCCTTTCAAGTGCCAGGCAGTCAATTGGAGCCACTGTGACTCTGGGTTTTCCAAGACCTCCTGGCTGACAGATATCCTGCTCTGATGGATCCTCCAAGGGCGGGACACTGACAGGCTCACTAGATCCGCATAACACGATTGTCTGGGCCAGTGAGGAGTGATGAGGATGATTTCTACCTGTTCTAGAAGTACTTTCCTTATCACCCCCGTATGAGGGGAAGAGGAAGAAAGGCGTAAAGGAGACCCTTGGGCCAGCGGCTGCGAAGGGCATTTACCTCTTCTGAGCCCGGCGATGGGAATCTGGAGTAGAATCAGGGAAATTGGGTGTTCGTTGGAGTGGCAAAGAGGTCGAGTACTGGCTTCCCAAATCTCTGAGCTATGCCCTGTAAGAGATCTGGATGGAGTTCCCACTCAGAATTGTCCACCCTGGTCCTGCTTAGGTAATCTGTCTGGACATTTGCTATCCCTGAGATGTGGTCTGCCTTGATTGACAATAGGTGAGCCTCCACCCAGGTTCCAGTCGCTGCATTTTGGACATGAGGGATCTGGAATGGGTCCCTCCCTGACGACTGATGTCTGCTTTGGCTGCTACATTGTCCATTAGGATCAGTACGTGTTGGCCGGTTACTGTGCTTTGGAAGTGTTTGAAAGCTAAGTGAATGATTCTCTAAATATACTTTGCATAGATTTGTGTCTATCACCATGCCCAGATGAAGGAGGCGGGTGGAAGATATTAGCTGGCTTTTCTGGAAATTGATTGAAAATCCGTGGTCTTGTAGAACCTGGGTTGTGTAAGTCAGGTCTGATTTGGCTTGTTGGCTGGAGCTAGACTGGATTAGGATGTCATCCAGATAGCACTGGACCTGCACCGGAACTGTTCTGAGGTGCGCGGCCAGTGCTGCCAGAACTTTTGTGAAGGTTCTGGGGGCCGATGACAGTCCAAAAGTAAGGGCCTTATATTGATAATGGTCCCCTGCATAATTGAACCTGAGAAACCTCCGATGGGAGGGATAGATGGGGATGTGGAGGTAGGCCTCTGTCAGATTGATGGACATTAGTAGATCGCTCCCCCCCCCACACTCTCCAAGATGGACTGCAGAGATTGCATCTTGAATCTCTTGTATTCTAAATGAGCAATGAGATTTTTGAAATGCAGGATCACTCTCCATCACCATCACCCCTGAGGACTTGGGAAGTACAAATAGAATGTAATAAAACTTCTGGTTTTTTAAAACTCCCTCTGGTCCTCTGGTCCCGGCTCAATTGGCTGGATGTCCAGCAAATGCTTGACCTCCGTGTCCATGAGCTTTCTCCTTATGTGATTCTTGGAGGTTGGATTGCTTTGCACTCATGGATTCCATGATGCCTTAGTCAGGCATGCTGCTAATGCCCAGATTGCAGGGAGGACAGCTCTCTCAATCCTTCATTCGTGATGCTCCAAGGGAAATTCCAGGCCTGGAAGCCTTCCCTGGGTTGTAGCAGTGCAGTGGCAGCCCTACCAGTCTCCTGGATAGGCTGAAAAACTCACCATGTGGCCAAAATGGCTACCACCTGCCCCCAAAATCTGCTGAAGACCTTGAAAACAAAAGCTGCTGCTCTGGAGCTATCCAGTTAAGTCTGGGAACTCCAGGAGGCGCTGGGGGCAATTGCAGCTTCAGCGGCCTGGGGTGGGGGATCATTTTGGGGCTCTCCCTTGACTGCCTGAGCTGTTAGGCCTTCAATTGGTAGTCCAGGGGGAGCTGTGAAAAATGCAGCAAGCAGAAGTTCCAACTGCTGCCTATTTATGATGATTTGGATACTTTGAGGGAGTTTTTGCAAACCTTTGGGAGAATCCACATTTTAAACTGCTGCTTTCTGCTGAAATTGTTGGAGCCAACCTTTGCCACATCTCTATAGGGCCAAGACTGAGTTGTGACTGAGGCTAGGGGGCTTCCTGCCCTGACAGGAAGAAGTGTGGCAAAGATTGATGACTCAGACTCTGGGCAGAAAGGCAGATTCAACCCATATGTGTGGATTATCCCAAGAGCATGCTGGAGAACTAGAGTCTCTTCTGAGAGACTTCCTACACCTCCTTCGCATCTTCTGTGGATTGCAACTCTTCCTCCTGTCTCCAAACGTCATTCCCACATATCCAAAATAGCAGCCATAAGTTTGTGTACAGTGAAAACTGAAGGTCATCATTTTATGTATGGGAGCAATGCACAGTCTGATACTATAGAACCATTAGCTTATGAAAGGGTTCTTGAAAAAGAATATTTGTGCAATTCAGGAATTGCACACAAAAATAAAAAATAACCATTTCTGTCTCTAAGCTCAACAATAAAAATAGTACTTTGAAATTTGCACATTTGCTACTTTTGTGATGTCACAATCTCTTCAGTCTGAATATCCACTGTAAGCACAGGATGTTGACACAAAAACATGAAAATTAAAAAGATCACAGTGAACTACATACTTTGTACAGGAAAAATCAGAGTAAGATGGCAAAATTCCACATATAGAAAGGAATCTAAATCGGAGTTCAGGGAAAAGCTGGATCAAAATGCCACAATTTTTTTGAAATGTTCAATACTATAGATTTAAAACACTCCAAGAGTAGTTTTAACACCCAGATTGTAGTTACCCACATTGAAAGAATGGGATGCTCCCCTAATTTTTTCCTGGTGCATATTAGTAATATGAGGCAATGGTAAACATTAAAAATGAAACTAAAGAACATCCTAATACATGGCAATAAAAATTATATTATTTTTTTCAAAACATAATACTTATTGGGAGGAAACAAATATTTTAATTCACTCAGAGCATTTTCAAAAAGCATTGAAAAGCCTTGTTGCCAAAACCAATAAATATGAAATAATGTTATTCAAGTCCCGACCTTGAAAAGAAAAGTACAAGCAAATATTCCATCTCTTGGTCCAAGCAATAGCTAAAAAATAATGCCAATGAACATTTTCTTAGTTTAGATCTGTTTTACTTCTCAACATTCTTTCTCTATTTTAAATGTTTTTATACCAGCCTTCATCAAAATAGATTTAAGGATGGCATAATCATGGAGGACATAGGCTTACAGAAACCAATCAGAACCAAACACAAAATGCCAGACAAGGGTAGAAAGTATTTCTGATGAATAAGATTTTCACTGAAAGTATATCTAAGAAGAATAAAACCATTGTAAGGCCCAAAAGATAAAAAATGGCATGTATCACTTTTATCTCATACCTATTTTATGAAGAAATGATTTATAATTTGTTTCTACTATTTAACAGCAGGCATGAAATATGAGCCACTCTAGGATATTATGATCCCAATTCAACTGCATTTAAAACACCATTTAGTTATACTGATCATTAAAAGCTTTCTCATGAAGAATCCTATACAAGGCTGATAAATTTTTACAGCTAAATGAATTAATGAAATGTGAAAGAAAAATTATTACTGCAGAAGTGATAAGCAGAAAAAGAGAGCTCTAGAAATAAATGTATGTGGAGCACTCCATGTATTGAATTTGATACAAGGCATGTACATGTGCAAAAAAAATGGCATTGTTCCCTAAATTTCAGGACCATAAAGACAACTGCAAGGTCAGCTTGATATTGGTTTTCAAGAGATAGGAAACAGTAACAGTAAACATTCTTTAAGCCCCTGTCACACAGCACCAACGGATGGAAAGAGGATGTAAAATGGAGAGAAACACCTGCCATCCGTTGGTTAATGCGATCCATCCGTTCTGTACTCACTGTGTCCGTTTTTCATCCTCTCTATCCATCCAGCATCCGTCGACTGAGATTCCATCCGCTCAAAAAGTTTTGAGCTGCTCAAAAACTTTTTGAGCGGAAAATGTATCCAACGCATCTGTTCTACATCCACAACGCATATGGGGAACATCTGTTCTACATCCGTCATCATCCGTTATGCATCCGCTATATCCGCTAGGCAACCACTGTGCATCCGCGCAACTCGCATCTGCTCCAGGAAAAACGGACACAGGGAGGAAGCGACACGGAATGGACACAAAGCGTTAGTAGCACGGACAGAGAAAGGATGAAAGTGGATGCAGCTCGCATACAAAGCATTAAAACGGAAAAAACGTTCGCAGAGGGGACCTATCTCGGATATTTAGGATGTCTGCAGGATGCCTAGAGGATGCAAAAGGACACGAGCGGAAAACCTATATTGCCTATAAAAGGGGGAGGAACTCACCTGGATCTCACTTTCAGTCCAGCAGCCCTGCGGTGCAAACCTCTTCAGCCTTCATCTGGCTCTTGCTCTTCCACAGCATCCAGTCATCTCCACCATGGATCATCACACACTCCTTTTGGTAGCCACCATCATTCTACACAGTGCGAAGCCATCTACAGGCTCTTTCACCTGTTCTATGCGAAGAAAAGGAGGCGGCCAAGAAGTGTCTGGGTCCGAAGATGGATCGTCAGAAGAGCAGAGTACGGACTGTACAACAAGCTGATGGTGGAGCTGAGGAACGAAGACCCTCGTGCATTCCAGAACTTCATGAGGATGCCTCCAGCCATGTTTGATGAAGTTGTGGAGCGGCTGACACCCAGGTTGACGAAGCAGAGCACCAACTTCTGGCCCAGCCTGGACCCTGGGCTGAAGATGGCACTGACTCTGCGCCACCTGGCCTCAGGGACCACCTACAGGAGCATCAGTACAGCTGGAGGGTGCCACACAACACCATCAGCATTGTGGTCAGAGAAGTGATGCAGGCCATCATCGAAGAATACCTGGAGGAGCTCCTCCAGTGCCCCTCCATTGAAGAAGGCTGGAAGAAAGTTGCAGAGCAGTGGTATCAAAAGTGGAATTCCCCCACACCGTTGGAGCCATAGATGGGAAGCACGTGGCCTGCAAAGCTCCAGCCAAGTCAGGGTCCACTTATTTCAACTACAAGGGCTTCTTCAGCATCATCCTCTTCGCCATTGTCGATGCTGACTACAAGTTCATGTACATCGATGCTTCAGGCAACAGGTCAGCTTCAGATACCCAGGTATACAACGCCAGTCACCTCAAGGAGGGGCTGGAATGCAACCTCATCATGGGCTTCCCAGATCCAGACCCCCTGCCCAAAGACAACAAGATGTGCCCTACTTCATCGTGGGGGATGACGCCTTCTCCCTCAGAACCTACCTCATGAAGCCCTACACCTCCAGATGCCTCACCCCTGAAGAGAGGATCTTCAACTACAGGCTGTCCAGGGCAAGGCGGGTGGTGGAGAACGCCTTTGGCATCCTGGCCAACAGGTTCCAGGTACTTCTCACCACCATGCAGCATCGCCCACAGACCGTGAGGAGGATTGTGGAAGCTTGCTGCATCCTGCACAATCTCATGCACACCCGCTACCCAGTCTTGCAAAACAGGCTCGTGGACCTCCAACAAGGCAATGGGGACATGGAGCCTGGTGAATGGAGGCAAGGGCAAAACCTGATAGACACTAAGGATGTGCAAGGCCCCAACAGAGCTTCATGTGAAGGGAAGAAGCAGCACAACCTCCTGAAACACTGGTGCAACTCCCCAGCTGGAGCAGTGAAGTGGCAAGACAGGATGGTAGATGCTTAATGGATGCTTCCTTCAGCCTGTCTCATCACACTGATGAGATTGGGCCATGTATGTTGAGTGGCCCTACAATGAACAGGGCATTTAATAAAGAGTTGTGTTTATGTTGACATGTGTGGATGAATGATTACATTATTATTGATAATAAAGGGCCATAGGTGTGGCACCTGGGAGGGTGGACCATACAGTCCCACTATGCTTGCACTGGAGGTTTATTTATCCCACAGCTATTACCCATCCCAAAGGTATCCCTGCCCATTCCACAGCTGTTCCCCATCCCAAAGGTATCCCTGCCCATCCCACTGCTGTCTTAACCCATCCACAAGCATGCAAAGGCTTAAACCATTTCTAAAAGTTTCCACCAAGACTTTTGTACTAAAAAAATTAAACAAGCGCGTGAAGCAAAGATAATCTTTATTAATAACAAGCTGTAAAAGAAAAATTACCCAGGTGTCTTAAGCAAAGATAAAGTCAACAGGTAGCCACCCAGTCTCTGGCACTCTTCTTGGTCACTCTGAGGCGTGCCCAGTCTCAGGGGTGAAGGGTCCAGGTGCTGGGAGGTGGCTGCTGCTGGGAGTGCTGGTCTGAGGCATCATTGGGGTGCCTGGCCCTGAGAGGACAACAGGGGACGGTGTGTGGAGGAAGCTCTCGAGAGCTGGCTCAGCCCCGTGATGTTGAGAGCCCCTTCCTCCAGGACATGGGGTGTCAGCCCCAATACCGATGACAGATGTTCTGAGGCTGGGCTTGGCTGTGGGGTTGAGGAAGGAGCAGTGTAGTGGGGATGTCTGGTCTGCAGCTGAGTGAGGTGAGGCACGGGTGGCATCTGTGGCGTGGCTGGCATCTGTGCCGTGGCTGGCATTGGTGGCGTGGGTGGCACCGGTGGCATTGGTGGCACCGGTGGCGTCCGATGTACCTGTACATGGACTGGGAAGGGCTGCCTGTGCTGCTGGAGCTCCTGGTAGCCGTAGCCTTGGTAGGTGAGGGCCTGTGGAAAGCCTTGGAAGGGCAGTGACATCACTTGGGGTAGAGGAGCAGGCCTGGACTGGGTGGGAGCAGTTTCAGCTGGGTCTGGAGGGTTGTGAAGAAGACACGGTGATCCTGTCCTTTATCACCTGGTACTGTGATTCCAACATGTTCATGAGGGTCTGGTTGACGTAGGTGAGGAAGGGCTTGCGGTTGGAGGATGGGGCGTCGGTGTGTACCAGCTGAGAGAGGAGATTACGCTGCTTCTGATGGTGTCCCTGATCTCCAGCAGGACAGTGTGGCTCTGCCCCTCCGGTCTGCCTCTCTGCAGAAGAGGACTGGCTTTCTGCGGGCTGCCTGAGAGAGAGGGTTGTGAGAGGGGCTGCTCCTCGGTGGTGGATCTCACCCTCCAAGAAGCTGCACTTGGCCATCACGTAGGTCTCTCGGTCCGTCAGCTTGACCCTGGCCTGGGCAGATTTCTTGAGGTGCAGCTTCCCGTACCAGGTGTGCATGTGCTTCCACCAGCCGAGGAGCACCTCCGAAGTGAGCCCAGGCTCTCCGCCTTCTCTCTCCAAGCAGCCTGCTTCCTTTGGTGTCTCGATAGAGCCTGTGCCCCTTCCGCCAAAGATACTCGTTCTCCCTCAGACATTCCACCACCTCATCCTCATGTTCCTCTTCAATGGAGTATTCCTCCTCTCCCATTCACGCGTATCCCTCTTCCTCCCTCTGGCAGGGCCATCTGGGCCCTCATCAGAGGGGCTTCGAGGTTGAAGGGGCTGCTCCTCCACACCACCACCACCAGCAACAACAACAGTAGCAGCAAAAGCAGGACCAGCAGCAGCAGCACCAGCAGGACCAGGATCATCATCAGCAGAGTAAGCACCAGCAGCTCCAGCAGCACCAGCAGGACCAGGAGCACCAGGAGCACCAGCAGGACCAGGAGCACCAGCAGCACTAACAGGACCAGGAGCACCACCAGCAGAGTAAGCACCAGCAGAAGCACCAGGACCAGGAGCAGCGCCAGCAGAGTAAGCACCAGCAGAAAGCCCCAGCACCAGGAGCAGCACCAGCAGAGTAAGCACCAGCACCAGTAGAGTCAGCACCAGCAGAAGCCCCAGCACCAGGAGCAGCGCCAGCAGAAGCTCCAGCACCAGAAGAGTCAGCCCCAGCAGCAGAAGCCCCAGCAGAAGCAGAGTCAGGGCCAGGGGGTGGGATGGTGGCCCTGTCCCTCTTGCCAGGGCTGGCAGCAGATGGCAGAGGCTTTCTCTTCTTCCCATGGTTGTTGGCTTGCTGGCTGGCTGGCTGGCTGGCTGGCTGGAGCTGTGTCTGGCAGCAGGCTTTCCTCTTGAATGGTGACCTGCTTGCGAGCTGCTTCCCTTTATATCCACGGGGCTGACGCAATGCATCTCCCCGCATGCGCAGTGAATGCTCTGCATCCGCTAGGCATCCGCTCTGCATCCACTTCATCCGCTCTGCATCCGCTCCTTCCGCTGCGCGTCTGCTTCGCTGTGCTCCCTCAGAAGCCCTGCGGATGTGCCATCCGCCTCCCATCCGCTTCCATCCGCTAGGCTTCCGTGGAGCATCCGCTTTCCATCCTGGCTACGTACTCCCCCCGTCCGTTCCTTTCCGTTGTTGTCCGCTCTGTTTTTGCAAATTCGGGGCACTTTTGAGAGCGGATAACAACGGGATGGAACATTTTCTCGTCCGCTGTGTCCTTTTTACAAACGTTTTGCATCCGTCGGCCAATGTGACAGGCCCTTTACATACTGTGTTCAACAGTGTTTCTCAACTGTAGCAACTTTAAGATAAATAGACTTCAACTCCCAGAATTCCCCAGCCAGCCAATTTTGGGAATTGAAATCCACTCATCTTAAAGTTGCTCAGGCTGAGAAATACTAGTAAACCAGGTTCCAGTTTTAATTCATATCATTGGTGGATGTTTTAACTCATTCTCCTGAAAACTGCTCCTTGTGCGTATTTATCTCCACACATTCACACATCTCTTTGCACATCTATGCCACAAGCTTCTTTCTTTTTGTTATTTTATTTCTCAGTTTATGAATGTTTTCACATTCTATTCGTTGTGGGGTTTCGCTTGCTTCACTTGCCAGTTTCTCTTAAAGAACTAATAACAGCTATAAAATATGCATTTGAGAGATGTCAACAAAGTTCTACCTTGTCCACCCATCCATCCCCATTCATCAACTCATTAAAAGCATATTTTCCTGGACCTGCATCTAAAAGGTGACCACAGGAAAATGTGCAGGTAAAGAAGCCCAGACACATGTACCCAGACCCTCACTGAAGCATCTTTGCTGCTTTGCAGCTAAATAACTATATATCCCTAGATTTAACATGACAGAAAACTCAGAAATTTTTTTCCTGATGATTGTAATACTAACACAGACATTTCTGTTAGTCTCTCATTTATATATTGTATATGTCAGGAGTCCCCAACCCCCAGTATGTGGATTGGCACTGGTCCATGGCATGCCAGAAACTGGGCTGTGCAAACAAATGAAACCTCATCCATGGGATGTAGGCAGCACATGAAACCACACCTCCTCCAATCTACCGAAAAAAATATCTCCCTGGTACCCAAAAGGTTGGGGGTCATTGGTATATGTGGTGGATTTTAGTCTGCATTCCAGAAGAGGAAGAGTCAGCAAAGTTTAGATATTTAGTTGAAAATAGAGGTTCAAGACAGCTCCTTTCTAAAAGTTCTTAATATATTTTTAATGATGCAAATATTTTGCTTTAGTTTGGCAAGATTTCTGTCTAAAAGGCAAAAAACAATCAAGGAAACTGCTTAGAAGTAATTTTGTGCATCTTTCTTGGGTTTTGAAGCCTGACAATATAAATAAATATTAGGGACATACTGTATATGTATACCAAATAATCTTATGCAATAGTTAGAATAATTCAGTAATTGTTTTTAGCATTGTTCATAACACCAAGGAAAAAATAAGTTCCGAATCAACTTTCTACTAATCTATCATTTGAAGCTATGTTGGAGCTCCCCCTTCTGATTAACTGCTCTCAGTGCTGTATCTTTTAGTTGATGCTTCACTGCATCACTTTTTCTGCTGAAGTCAGATAATATTAATACAAAATTACACTAAAGTTAATATCTCAGTACAATCCCTATTAATTTAAAGTAGGAAGATTTCATACAAACTGCACATATCGTATTTAGAATAAAAGTCCTATAGGCCAAGAAAAATTGATTTAAACAATTTAAATCAAGAGCCTCTTTTGTCGAAATCCCAAACAGTTGCACTTTTTGTCCCTGAAATAACACACATCCAAAAATAAACCCTGGACTTAAGGAAAAAAAAATCTTCCCATGGCAGAAAAGACAAAATACTCCATCTTAAATTCCTTTCTTATAAGTACTTGAAAATAAATGTTTAATAAGGCCTTTATTGAGAACATATGCTTTGTTCTCAACCTGGAGGAAGCAATCAGCATAGTCTAAGCAAGCATTTTATATCCATGTCCACTTGTAGTATAAGCATTTATAAATGTTCTATCTATATAGTAACCATCACTAATATCTGTGCTACTCACACTAGTTTCTCCTTATTTAAATCTTAAATTTTGTATTAAGATCAATGGCAGATTCAGACAGCTGAATATTATTTATTTTTTTTGCTTTCTATTAAGCTTCACAACTTATTATGCATTCTGAGCATCTATCTTAATTACATTCTTAGTAACATAATATCAGCAACTTTCATACCCAACTGGATGCCTTAGTTACAAACAGATAAACATTTAACAAGGAAACACAGTACCATTTCACTCTAAAGCCAAAAATTCTGCAAATAGAAGGACATGGAGTAAAAATACAACTGACAACCACAGAACTGAGAAAATGCAAGAGGAAACAAAAAGGAAGATAAAGAACAGCCATCAAAAGAGACAAATCAACTAGAACCAATGAAAGTAAAAGCTCCAGAACTATAAAAATAGAACCCAGATGATGTTGTAAATGCAGTTGTTTTACCAGTTTCTAGTGAACATGATAGGCACCCAGACTTTGAGTGGATCAAGAAATGATCCCTGAACAACTCAAGAACTTGGGTTTTTCCTTATTTAAATCAGATTAAATACAGAGATATGGTGATTACAAATGCTAGTTGTGCAACATAGGTGGATTAATACTTCAAAGAATTAATGCCAAGTAGAATAACCTGAGTAGAAGATTAATAATCCAGCTACCCGTCTCTGGTATCACTTTGGCTCTACATGGGCCAAAAATCAGGTCATGAATTCATGAAACATGCAACAAAATCAACAGATGGTAGACAATCCAAAATACATGTACGATATTCAATGAGATATAACAGCACCTTGTATGGAGTTCAAAGCAGAACTCATGATCACTAATAGTTTTGCAAGTTGGGATATGAGTAAGTCAAGAAACACACTATGTCCATTTGACCCTATTATGCATGGTTAATTTAATCAATATTTTCTCAACCTGATTTCTTGATCTATTTTTTATTGATTGGTTTATTGATCTATAATTTAACCATGCAGAATTGGCTGAGAGAACAAACAGTAAACTAAAATATGATGTGCTAAATTGTGGTTGCTCTGTCTCTTAATAATCACTATCATTTTCCCTTATTCTTGTTTAGAATTGTGCCTTATTGAGAACTGCTAGGACCATTTTTATGCTGTCAATCATTGCATTCTCTAGAGGCAACTCTCCCAGTAAGGATTGATTGCCAATAGGCCCTTTTTCAAGGGATGACTTGTTATTCAAATGCCTATGTCTCCTTAAGCTTGAACTCACAAGATGCTTGGGTTTCTTCAGCTTTGGACATATTTTTCAGACTTAGCTCTGATTATTTAGCCTCTTGTACTTCTAAACAACGAATGGCCCTCAGAACTTCATGATTTTATCTCCAGCATTTCAAACTTCTATGGCAAACTAGCCAAATTTCAGAAATATTTTTTCTTTTCTTCAAAAGAAATGGAAATGCAAGTGGAGGGAAAGCCTCTCCTATTCTGATCCTAACATACACACTAAATGTTTTTTTTAAAGGCTGAAATCTTATCACCACTTGGTAGCAGAGAATGGGGGCAATCAGAAACATATGGTAAAAATTGATGATAATACTACAGGCCTCTTGCTTTCTTTCTCACAACTAAAAAACATTTAAAAGCACAGCAAACTGAAAAAATGTTTAACCTTGACCCCTCTGGGGATGTTATCATGTCATCCAGATGTTATTTTTCTACTAAATGATTTTTTTGAATTTATTTTCACAGTAATAAAACCCTCTACAGAGATTCCAATCATTGAGTACGATAAACATGGGCCTGTCTGTCATTATAAAAACCATTTAGGTCAAAATAACAAAATTCTAAAAATTTCCCATGGAAAGACAATGAGAAGAATCCAAACTATGGGGAAGGGAGGGAGGAAGCCCACAGGAAGTTAGAACAGCAACTAACTGTATTATCCAATTAGTTTTCTAATTTGAAATCGCAAATAGACAAAGCAGGCCGTCACCTCAAAAGCCAGACAAAGTCTTGCCCCTCCTCAGGCCAGTTAGGATAGGATATAGGATAGTGGCAGAACCCTTTCAGTTCCATCATACCTCAAATTCATATAATGGCAGCAATGACAACTACATGCTGATGCTTTTCCAACCAGGTTGCCAGAAGACACTTAATATCCCAGAAACATCTGTGTTTCAAATATAGTCCTCTCGCGAGCACTTTTGAGATTGGTGATATTTGAGAAATATAACCTGATCACCCAAAAGAGTCCTTTGGGGCCATTTGCTATGCTAGTATTAAACTGAGAAAAAGAATGTTTTACTGTAATGATAAGATTTTTTATACAATGCCTGCTTATGTATAAACTCATCTGTAGACAAGCCGACCCTCAGTTTTTTAATCAAAATGTATCACAAATGTGCCACTAAGCTGACCTGCATTTTTCATAGCTCTTTAGTTCAAAATTCAGGGATCGGTTATCCACAGATGGATGCATCCACGTACATCTATGGAAAATACAGGTACTTGTAAACAGTGTCACTATATGTATCGTATATAAACCAAACATTTTGGGTAAATTTTGGCATTAAAAATTCTAAATTTATTCACAAATATATACGGCAAATGATTTTGTTCAACAGCTAGCACCATATTTATTGTACACTGTTGCTACATAAAAAGTTCATTCATAAAGTCGTCTTCAGACCAATTACATTTGTGCATCCAAGTGAGACAACAAATGGCTATAGTACCTCCTTCTAAAACAAGAAAGTTCTTACCTAGCAGAAACAACCAAATTTACATGAATTATCACCTTTATTGGAAATACATTTTTAATATTTTTTTTCTATATTGAATTCCTGATCATCCTTTTTCCTGATTTTGCTGAATAATAATGATTTTTAAAAGCACTTACTTTTCATGGTCCCCTCATCTTCCTCATCTTCTGCATTTATGACCATTGTTCCTAACTGTGATGCTAAAGTGTCATTGTATTCTATCATGGTATTGACACCTTCACTCATTCCACAAGCAGCTCTGATTGTACCCATCTCTTGTCCCCTTGCTCGAACCATGGTCCTAGAATCAATTTCATCTTCTTCCTTCATTGAGAGAGAAAAAACACTTCTAAGTAAGGTAACTCCAATCGTCTAGAATCATTCAAAACTTCATGGTTCTTCAATTACCACTGAAACGTTCATTACAACTATTCTTGCCACAGTTGTTAAGTGAATCACTGCAGTTTATAAGTTACTAACCCAACTGTTAGGTGAATCTGACTTCCCCATTGATTTTGCTTGTCAGAAGGTTGGAAAAGCTGATCATATGATCCAAAAGCACAGCAACAGTCAAAGATATGAACTAGTTGCCAATCATCTGAATTTTGATCACATGATCATGGGAGCAGTACAAAGATTGTAACTGTGAAATATGGTCATAAGTCACTTTTTTCACTGCTGTTGTAACTGGAAGGAAAGACAAGAGAATGACCACCAGAAACATGGTTGAAATTACAGTGGCAATGGGTACACTATTGGAAGACCTGAGGGACCATGGCTGGGAACAAATCATCTTGGAGGAAATTGATCTATGTCAGTTGTCGCCAACCAGTGGCCGGGGACCACAAGTGGTCCGCAAGGAAATTTTGGTGGTCCTCAGAGAAAAGTCACTCCCAAAGCAATTAATGTGGAGTGTGAAGGATGTGTGTGTTTATTTTCATGGTCATGATGTGCACTGAAGACGGTGTTTGATTTTGTTGTATGAAGTGCAATGACGATAAAGTAAACTAACTAACTAATATAGGCTGCACGGGAACACAAGGCTGTGCTGCCCACAAAGCCCATGGGAACACAAGGCTTGCATTGTTGCATTGCGCATAACACGAGGTATGAGGGGAGGGGGAAAGGGAAGAGGGGGGGAACTTGCCCCAATCGCCCCACGCACTTGGCCTGGTCACTGGGCTGCTTCTTTTCACTTTTTTCTTCTTCTGCTTTTGGCTGCATGCAAGGAAAGCAGCAAAAGTCTTTTTTTCTCTCTCCCAAACTCTGCCAGAAATGAGTCTTTGGGACCCTGCAAGGCCTCCTGCTCCAAGAGGCTGCACCATTCTGGCAGGGTTTGGGGGAGAGAAAGAAGGATTTCTGCTGCTTCTGCTGCTTTCTTTGCATGAAGCCAAAACTTCCTCTTTCTCTGTCTCTTTCTCCCTGAGAACAGAGCTGGAGACGGTATCCTGCAATCCCAAATAAAGAATGATTGATTGGTAGGAAAACGGGGTAGGGAATTTTCCTGCAGACTTTTTGGGGGATTTTCCCAGAATCTCTGGTCTATAGGATTTAAAATTATGTGTGGTGGTCCCTGAGGTCCAAAAGGTTGGCGACCCCTGATCTATGTGATCACTGATGCTAATTTGATGGCACACAATTCTATCATTAAACATCAAGAATGCAAGGCAAGAGAGCTAGAGATATTAAGAAACTTAAATCATGCCTAATGAACGGCAGAGAAACATTTGTAACAGAGCAATCATGTTCCTTCTCAACTGGCTTCAATATATCAAAATGACCCACAGGCAATAAATTAGGATGGCTAAAACAAAAAAGAGCAGCAAACTTATGAGAGGCAGTAAATGCTACCTTTTGAAATAGTTTCTACCTTCTTTATTAGAGAAATTAACAAAAATCAATAAAATGACTTCCATATTTAGAAAAATAAAATAGGAGAAAAAAGCAAACTTAGTTAAGAAGATGAAATACTTCTGAAGTACATAATATCATTGATAGATTGCTCACAGTTCAAAACAGGTGTCAAAAACCTTGCCTTCCTAAGTGCGATAATTGTCCAACCACTATAGCTTATTTGTTTATTTAATAGATTATACCCATCTTTCCTTTGGGAGCTCACAGCATCATTCATGTGCTCCTTCTTCAGGTGCCTTATGCGAATAAGAGCCTTGGCTTTCTGAGGTTTCATGGAACCTGCCAATATCTCATCTTCCCAATACACAATACACAAAAGGCCTTAGAGGGGTCAAGCGATCACCTACTATTCACAAAGAAATGATCCTATTATCCTGTTAGGAAAGAGGGTGAGGGCCAGAACAGTGGGAAAGACTGCATTAAGTTCATCTTACAGTCTGTTGATGCTTCACCTTCAAAGAGGGGATTTTTTTTAAAGGAAAAGTTTCTACATTTAAGAAATTAATTTAAAACATTTAAGAAATGCCTGAGCAGGGAGTGAATTAAAAGACCTCCAAGGTCCCTTCCAACTCTGTTATTCTATTCTAAATTAATTACTGTGTTGCTTTTAATTTTCAGGGTATGCTAGATACTACTCAGAACTGGTTGGAACAGATCAGCACACAAATACTAGCAATAAATAAATATTAATAGAGTGAACAGTACGGGAAAAAAGAGTTTACAATGCTACTATAAAAAATGTTATGGCTTCAGCACTCACTGAATTTTCTTCATCATCATGAAACATGTCACGCTGTTGAGCTTGCTGAATTTTTAGTTTAATATCCATTGCCTCATTAATCATATCTCGCAAGATGAAAACTCCTTTGGCATTTTTTACAAATGGGTGCTGAAAAACAGATATTAATTTTTTAACATAAAAGTAAAAGACAGTAGGAAAAACTCAGAACCTAATATTATGTTCATACAGCTCTAAAGAGAATGCTAGCAGTAACTTTAATGCAAAACCAGCCAGGTCAATTTTGTTCAACTAATACAGAAAATGAAAAACTGATATGCTATTCTGTAATACTTTAATACCTAGAACAGAGAGATCCAATCTGCAAGATTTAGTCAGACCCTTTTAGAATCTTTGGAAACTCCCAAACTCCCCAAGCAAAATTCAGACGCACAATTTTTCAAATTTTGGTAAAATGAAATTGAAAAGACCAAAAAAACAAAAAGGAAAGCTTCTTATTCTCTTCTCATCCTCCATAAAAAGCTTAGAAGAAAATTCTACTTTGTTAAGCTCTCCAAACATGTCTATGGAGGCAACAGCTGCATATTTCCTTCCATTCCAGAATAGCAGATACTAACCTGAAGCAACTGCGTAGCAGTGGCTCTTTGTTCTGGACACTTCACAAGACACTGTTTTACAAAATCTGTAAATTCGTCTGACCATAGTTCTGGCTTTCGAAATGTTGGTGGTGGATTTGTTGGAATCATGAAAATTGCCTGCACAACAAAAATACTTATCAGAGCCCAAAGGGCCAAAACGTCCCTATCGTTTTGTAGGACAAAAATGGGACTACAACTTCATGTGGCTATTTTTCTGATCACAACTATTAAACACCAATGGCACAATTTTCTGCCATAATGAAGTTGGAAAAGGATGAAAATTATAGTATTAATCCTGAAATAGGTATTCAAAAAAAATACAAAACTTTATCAAGAACTCAAACCCTGCTCACATGTGAAATGGGTGTGGGTTAATGTCATCCTTGGTCTCACAGAAAATATTAAAGGATAGCAACATCTTGTTTCAAAGTGTAAGGCTGAAACTGGACATTCCTGCAGTCTTATGCAACATATTAAATGCAATGGCACCCCAACTATCTGAATGGTCCAGATTGGAAAAGCTGTTCTAGTGATCTTCGGCCTCAGTTTCGGTATACAGATAGTCCTTGACTTACAACAGTTCATTAAATGACCATTTGAAGTTACAATTGCACTGAAAAAAGTGACTTATGGCCATTTTTCACTTACAACTATTGTGGTATCTCCATAGTCATGTGGTCAAACTATAGACACTTGGCAATTGGTTCATATTTATGACGATTGCAGTGTGCTGGTGTCACATAATCCCCCTTTGCTATCTTCTGACAAGCAAAGTCAATGGGGAAGCCAGAATCACTTAACAACAGTGTTACTAACTTAAAAACTGCAGTGATTCACTTAAGAAATGTATCAAGAAGTCATAAAATGGGGCAAAATTCATTTAACAAATGCCTCACTGAGCAACATAAATTTTGGGCTCAGTTGTGGTTGAAAGTCAAGGACTACCTGTAATTAGCAACAGCAGTACAATATATTTCAAGTGAGTGGTGCGGTGGCCGAGAGACGGAGCTCTTGCCTCACAATCTGTGAGTTCGATCCTCATAGAGGCAGATATTTCTCTCTCTGGGCATGTTGAGAATATAACTCCACAATGTTATATATCTGAATATAATGAATATAACTCCACAATGAATATAACTCTGCAAAGGAAGGGCATCCAGCTAGCAGGTCCTAATTTTTTTTTTGAATAACTATAGCTATTCTAAGAATAGATAGTAAACTTCATTTTTTAACATGATGAGAGAAGTTATTAAGTGTATGGTGCATAGACATATTTAGTAATCAAATTTAGTTTTTGTTTTACACCTGCAAAATGTTAGGCAAATCTAATTTACTACACACAAAATCCTCATCATGCATTTGGAACTTTATTAAGTTGGTGTTTAGAGTCTTTATCTAGCAAAGTAGGATCAAACCAAAGATAATGAGAACTAGGGCTCTACTCGTGTGTTAAAGCTACAATCATCTCTTATCTTGGATCAGTTACCCTCATTGGATGAATATCAGCATATGGAGGTTTTCCTTCAGCCATTTCAATGGCAGTGATACCCAGAGACCAGATGTCTGCCAGACAATTGTATCCAATTTCTTGAATCACTTCAGGTGCCATCCAGAATGGAGTTCCTATCACAGTATTTCTTTTTGCCATAGTATCCTATGAAGGGAGACAAATTTTAAAGAAATTAGCTATTTAAAAGGAATCTGGTAAACACACATTCTGATCAATTGTTAAAATACTTTCAAATATTCTGTAAGCTATACTGTAACTTTATAATTACAGATATTGTAAGCTACATTAAACATTCCTGCATCAATTTGGTGAATATGCTCTTCTAGAAATAAGGAGATTATGAGTTCTAGGCCTCTCTTAGACGAGAAAATTGGCTGGATGATTTTGGGCCAGTCATTCTCTCAGTCCAACTCACCTCACAGGGTTAATGTTGTGGGGAAAACAGAAGGAATATTAGGTAAGTTACTTGCCCTGAGCTACACGTACATAAGAAAAAGTGCTATAAAAATATAATGATAACCCATCTCCTATGATTTCAAAATATTTGATAGTAAAGATGGGCAAAACACTCTGAACAGAATAGCCTGGCCCAAGTTGCTCATGCATGCACTGGAATATATAACCTTGTTCCAGGAAGGAGGAGGAGATGCAAAGAAAAACCCAAGGATATTAGTGGATAAGACAAGAGAGAAACAGAAAGACCAGGGGAAAGAAGATGATGCTTCTGATCCTGCTGGCAAGATGATAGAACGTTTGTGCCAGACATTCCCAATCCAGCAAGAGTGGAGAGAAAGAAAAAAAGTGGTGAGAAGATTAGGGAAGGTCAAGCTAGTAGGATACGCTGGATTGGGAACAACGCACATCAACCTTGTCCTATTAAACCTGTCTGGATTTTGTTTTATTCAAAATCTAAACAACCAAAGCATTCTGTATCGTTCCAATTTTAGTATATGTGCTGCCGAAGCGAGCACACAACCAAAGCATTCTGAATTTCAATTTTTCTAAATCATGCCTGATCTGAACAAGTTAGCAAAACATCCAGAATATGATGGTTCTGGGTTGGAAACAATTTTTCCCGCTTTGTGCACATCCAAGTCAACAGAGATACATTCAAACGAAAATAATTTCTAAAAATCTAAAGCTTACAATCTTAGAAAAACTGGTTATTTATATATGCTTTTAGTTCTCCACAGACCATCTCATATTATATAGCAACATTTGAGCCAGAAAATATACTGTTTGGTTTACCTATGTTGAACTAGAATGTTTATTTCATTACTGGCATTTTGTGATGTTTGCATCCAGTCAATACAGTTTGTAAACCATTGTTAATATATTACTATGCTGCCAACTGTGGCTTGTTAAACAACCAATTCTTTGCACAATATAGGAAGAGGTATATCAGTAGTTTCTACACTTACAGTAAGCTGGCCAGCTACCCCAAAATCTGCAAGTTTAGCATGTCCTTCTGTATTAAGTAATATGTTGCCAGCTTTGATGTCACGGTGTATTTTCCTCATGAAATGTAGGTATTCCAGTCCTTTCAATGTTGATTGTATTATTGTAGAAATTTCATCTTCCATCAACTGTAGAAGGAAACTTACTAAATCAGCAAAGCTATTGGTAAGACCCTATTATTGTCACTTAAAATACATGTCTTCTATTAGGATAAGGGATGGAGAAGGCTACAAGAGGATAATGCGACTTACTGATTTCCAGTAATAACTATTTCCACTGGAACATAGAAGGAATGTTTAATTTCTGCACTTTCACACATTTTTTTATTACTCAATAAACCAGACTAACATTTAGAAAGTTCATCAACTTTTATCCAAACTTTTTATCCAAAAAAATACCCTCAAGCATTTATTCAGATCCCGAACCAGCACATACCGTTTTATTTCGTAGTCGAATTATATCAGACACAGATCCGGCACCGCAATATTCCATTACTATCCAGAGGTCCGTGTTCTTAAAATAGCTGCCATAATATTTGACTACATGAGGACTAAGGAAGACAGAATGTATTACTGAATTGACTTGTGTACATTTTGCAAAAAAACAAAAAAAAAACAAAAGCCAGCTACGAATTAACCCAAAATCCTAGGATTGGAGGAGTATTAGGATCTTAAGAAAAAGCATGAACTCATAAAAATGAAATTCCATTCTATGGTTTTCAGTTATGTATTTCTACTCCTATTTCAAAGGAGTGCATTTTTTTGGCACAAGGCAACTCATGCAAGTGGAAGAGTTTGATTTAGCTAGCTTGCTCAAAGGATTGAGCTGGCAAAGCAAAAATCAAAAAGCTGCAGACCTTAGCAAGACCATTCTGTGAACATGGGACAGCACTTTCCACATTCTGTTCTGGGAAAACAGTGTCAAAAATTACTGGTATCATGAAAGGGCAGGAGAACAAGATCTTGGATTTCAGCCTTGAGTGTCCATCTGACTATCTCTTTCTCTCATACATATATACCCAAGCAAAACTGGATTCCTGTATTCTGCAGCAATTATGCAGCTATAATTACTAAATTAGCAATAAAGATTTTATTTAATGGTGTTAAGTCTTTGAAACGTCTGCTGTTATTTAGCTATGACTATGAAAATGACAGCTGAGTATCTGAAGAGTTGGATCCACAGAATGCGACTGCGGGGAGGCTCCCCAGACAATGGAACACCTATTAAACTGCACCCTGCTACCACAACCCTGTACATCACATGATCTCCACGATTACACCCCATGTGCCAGAGCCTGTGTTCTACAGTGGCTGGGAAAAGTGTAGCGACACGAGAGAAGAATCTGAAGAGTCATGTTTTTCTGAAGTCCACACTTCCAACAGCTACCCAATATTTAACAGGGAATATACGAATAAAATATTTCAATTCAAGCATGAAATGTTATTCAAGCTGAGAATTTTTATAACCATTATATTGATATTAGCCACAACTTTTCAAATTACATTCTTCTATAGTAGGAATGTTTTAGTTTCTTATAACTCTGTGTGTGTGTGTGTGTATATATCACACACACATTACGTATATGTATGTATATTTACATACATTTACATACATAATTTACATACAATATCACACACACATTACGTATATGTATGTATATTTAACAGAGAAAATTGTGCAAGATATATTTTTCATTATTTTCTATCTATCATCTTACTAACATTTAAGACATTTCCAATACATGGTGAAAGCTCACAGAGGTTCCTCTGATGTATTTTTCTGTAGAAATTCTTCAGTTGTTTCAAAATAACAGCAATGAATGAATGGTTCATGAATGGTTTACATATTCTTGTTGTAGGAAAGGTGTGTCCTCTCTTCAGTCCCCTACCCACCTACCCACATTCTTGATTCCTCTATAAACTAGTGAAAATCTGCTCTAAAGCATTTGGGGATGTAGTGAGGGTGGGGGAATTCTTGTAAGAAGGTTAGGCAAAGGCAAGGAAAAATGTTTTTCTTCAATTCTTTAATCGGATCTTAATCTCTTCAGCAAATGGTATAATTATTTATCAATCAAGTGGGACAGTTTTAACATATTCCAGATTGCTATGCTTATTCATTATTAATCTATTTTAAATCATGTAAACTCCTTTCAGCACCAATAGTTTTTTTCTAAGCTTACATATATTTCTTTTTAAAAAGATATGGATTTTGGAGTATCTACTAATAATCCAATAATTTTCCAATAAATCATTTCTCATAAAAAGATTTTTAACAGAACATTAAAACTTTTGTATTTTAACCTTCTTTGAATAAACATTTCTGGAAAAAAAAAACCATTTAATCACTTTATTAATCACTCCTTAATCACGTTATTTTTTTAAAAAAATACTGTAGTTCAAGAGGATTGTGGGAAATTAACAGAGCTCTCTTATTTACAAAGTTCAAAACAACCTAATAAGACAAGACTACATAGATCAATATGGTCAAGTTAATAAAACACTGGTGTTTAGAATAGACTTTCTAGAGTTTAGCAGGATATGAATAAAATAACTAAAAGTTTCAATGGCTCAGAAAGAGTAGAAGCAACAGAAAAGGATGATAGATTTAATTCTTTATTAAAAATATCACATCTGCCCAGATAACCAGAGTAGTGTCCTGGATAGTGAATATTTCTTATTAAAATAAACAGGCCCTGCTGGTGTTCACTATTATGCTCGGAAATTCCAGGAAATTCCTGACAACTTTCTCCTTCAGAGGGAAGACATAGAAGAAGAGAATATGCTAAACATATCTTGAACTAAACTAATACAAAATATTTGGTAGAAAGTAATGGAAACTTTGAGGAAAGTAACATGATAGTATAGTTTCTGCTATTAAGCAAAAGTAAAGATGAATATAACTATTATCTTGAACTTCAGATTTAAAAAATTCAGAACAATGAAAAGTGGATCCCTGAAAGGTGCTCTTAAGAAATAAAACACTAAAAGCACAACAGACTAATTCCAGCAGACTAAGGAAAATAGCAGAAGCACTTAATGTGGCAGCCCAAAAGGTTAGCAAAAATTAAACAAGGAGCATATCGAATTAGTACTGAGGGACAGGATGCAGAGTAATAGCACATACAGGTAGCCAAAATTGTAGGTGGTATCAGGAAAGGTCAAGCTCAAAATAAGCCAATCAATAAAGAGTGCCAAGAA
The DNA here is from genome assembly GCA_004320025.1 of Laticauda laticaudata. Classification (NCBI taxonomy): domain Eukaryota; kingdom Metazoa; phylum Chordata; class Lepidosauria; order Squamata; family Elapidae; genus Laticauda; species Laticauda laticaudata. The sequence continues at coordinate 27,239 of BHFT01053467.1, forward strand.
TGACAAGAAGGATGCCTATTGAGATTCTCAGTTATCCAGGTGATGGTTGTCCCAAAGGTGCTTTTTCAAGAGGCAACTTGGTTTTCTTTACTTTTCCTTGAAAACATTTCACTTCTCATTCAAGCTTCTTCATTTCTGACTGAATGGTGGAGAAGCAAAATATCTTCAAGAACTGAAGAAGCTTCAAGGAAAAACAAAGAAAGTCCAGTTACCTCTTGAAAAAGCACCCTTGGAATGACAAAAAAGGGCTTCTTCAGGTATGGGTAAAAAGTAAAAAAACAAACGTTTAATGGCTATTTGGTGAAAATGATAAAATCCTAACTGTTAATGAAGAAAAAGCAAAACTATGTAATTTCTACTTTGATTTAATCTCTCAGAAATCTTAGAGAAAGGGGGGGGGGGAATAGCTGAATTCTGTCTAACTGTAGAAAGGCAAACTGGAATTCTGAATACTTCAGACCAGGTGTCTCCAAGCCCCGATCCTGGGACTAGCACCAGTCTGTAGCATGCCAGTAACAGGGCCGTGCAAACAAGCGAAGCCCCATCTGTGGTATGGAGGCAACACACTAAGCCATATACCCTCCAGTCTGCAGAAAAACATTTCTCCATAGAACCAGTCCTTGGTGCTCAATAGATTGCGGGGCTTCAGACGATTTCATCTGAATTTTTCAATCTGAAACATTCTACAGATTATTAAGAGTTTGATCTGTAAGCATCTTAAAACAAGTTCTATGGTTTGTCCAAAACAAATCTTGCCAGAGGAAATTTTGTAATTTACTAGTAATTTTATTAGTGGATTGTGAAATACTATAGATCAGGGCTGTCAATCTCCTGGCCTGTGGGCTGGATGCGTCATGTGCTGGCCATGCATCCGCCCGGTTTAGTGAAAGGGGAAAAAAATCCCAGTACGACACATGACATCACCATGATGACATGAGTTTGACACTCCTGCTATAGACATAGCTTAACTTCGTATTTAATGAGAACAAAACCACTATCTAGAGAATAGGATGAAAATAACAGAATAAATTTTAAGAAAGAGAAATGCAAAGTTCTTAAATTATAAAATAAATTGAAGGTACAGATATTGGTCCCTTTGGTAACAACACAATGAGATATAATGGAATAGTAAGTACATCACCAGATAACTCACACCCAACATAGTGACATAGCTGCACAAAAACAAATGCAATTTTAGACTAAATCAACACCAATCTAGCTTATAAATCACAGGAAGCAATAGCTCCATTATAGGTTGCATTTGTTTTAAGTACTGTATGTAATCCCTCGCCCAGTGGTGGGATTCAAATTTTTTTACTACCAATTCTGTGGGCATGGCTTGGTGGGCGTGGTTTGGCTTGGTGGGCTGACTGTGTTTAGCTCTGAGGAAAGTTATGTGTTATATCCCTATATGATAATACTTCTAACCTATCTGAAGTTTGCTGGTTACTGTATTAACAATATAGTAAAAATAAAATGCAGTAAAAGCTGTCTTTAGGTAAAAGAATTGTTTTCTGCCATTTTGAAGCACGAAGCACTGCAGGAATTCCATTTCTTCACACTATCTCCATAGAAACGTAGGTGGGAAAAGATAAATCTGTCCATTATTTCACCCAACACATAATCAAGAAACCATCTCTTTCCACCCATCAAACTAGATAAAAAGATGACATAATCTCCCACATAATGTTTTTAAGAGTCAGTAGGAGAATGAGAAATAAGAGATTGCCCATTGGTAAATGAAAATACTGAGTGCTGATACTTACCTATCACATTGTTGCATTATTGATATCTCCTTAATAATCTCCTGCAAATCAGATTCAACAGGAACTTGCTTAATTGCAACAACTTGGCCTGTTTCTTTGTGGATAGCTTTGAATACGCTGCCATAGGATCTATAACAAGAAACCCAAACTTGAAACTCAGAAAGGACAATAAAAGAAGCTTGTTCATTGTGCTGTACCACTAGTTGTACCACAACCCTGTTGCCACACTCATACCTTATTATCATGTCACTGATTGAAACACTTCGTTCTATTTTTCCACTTCAAATAAACGGATACATTTAAAGGTTCAAATGTTTTTTCTGCACAAAAATGTAAGTTTGGATTTTTCTCAATAAATCAAGGGATTCTTTCCTCAATAAATCAATGAAAATCAATGTTCTGGCTCATTTAATTTGGTTTTTATTTAATTTTAAGACTTATGTACAGAACAGATCCTATCATAGAACATATATGCAGAAATACTGACAACTGAAAAGGGTTCACCAACCTTTAAGTACCACTGTATATAAGAATCATTAATGGAATAAGCTGTTTTAATACTCCTAATGTGGAAAATATATATATTTGGAGGAGAAAATGTAACTTTTGTTCTCAGAAGCTGACTTTTTAGTTTTTAGAAGCTAAAAACTAGATAACCATAAATATTCATCTCTAATCAATATTTTATTTATTTATACAGATTATCTACCAGTAACATTATTTAACTTTAAATGCCCCAAACATTAATCGACTTGTTTTATTACTAGAAATGAACCGTGGAGTATATTTTGTATGATTAATCTTGCTTTTGGAAAGAGTGCGATCTAAGTCATGCATGGCACTGCTGGATATAAGAGAAAAAATTCTAAATATTTACAGCGTTCTCTCATTCTTTTAACTCAGACCCGAAAAAAGTGAGGCTTTGCACACATCATGACTTCCTCAATTGCTAGAAATGGACAACCTGCAGACATAGCAACCCCCTTCGGAACCCCTCTAACCACCGCAGTTTCCTACGCCTTGAGGCAGGAAACTTGCAGAAACTTAAAATAGGCTAAACAAACAAAACACCAGAAAATGGGAGGAAGGGAGAAGCAAACAAAAAAAATAAAATTTTAAGAATTCAGTTAAAATGCTATTAACAACTTGATTCATGTAAAAAGGTTTACTTTCTTTTAGGACACAAGAACTACAGTAAAATATTTTATCTTCTGATATATGTCTGTGAACTTTCGACCATTATGGCAATATGGAATATCTGACATTACAGGAGTAGCAGAGGAATAATTTTTAGGTCACACATTGCAAAAATGAAGATAGTAATAAACGCTCTGCATAGAAATTACAAAACTATTTCATGGACCTCAATAACAGTATTCTTTTAGGTCTGTCCGTTCCCCCCCCCCCCCCCCNCCCCCCCCCCCCCCCCCGGCCATGGTGGAAAAAGCTTAATGATTTTCTAGCCTGTTTAGAAAAATAGTCTTCAGAATAATAGTGATGGAATCTTTAACAGAATTCTGCACGTATACAAGTAGTCTTGAGTTACGATGGCCACCGGTAGCAGAATTTCTGTCACTAAGCAATGCAGTTGTAAAGCATGACATCATATGACCAGATTTCTTAGCAAAGGCAATCACTGTAGTTCCCATTGTCATTTTTAAGCAATGATTGGAGGTGGTTAAGCAAACCCCTCCTTGAAACTACCTGCTGGCTTCCAACAACTAAAGTCAGTGTGGAAGCCAGCAGGAAATTGCAAGTCCAGGCAGATTACAAGCAGGCCAGCAGACAGTTGCTGCCAAATGGGACATGGAGTGAGGGGAAGGCAGGTGCCTGGGAAATGTAGTACAGATAAGGCAGGGCTTGGGGTGGCTGCTACTGGGTGTGGGAAGGTGTGCAAGGATATGCAAGTGGTTGGACAGGGTGCACTAGAATACATGAGCACAGCAAGGCTTGGAGCGTGCATAGATTGTCAGGGAGGTGCAATGTGAGCACAGGGAGGTTCAGGGAAAGAGCACAAGAGGCTGGGGAAAGGTGTACAGGTAACCAGCACAAGCAAACAGGTTGGAGGAGAGTGCGCAGATGGGGGAGACTTATCTAACCAACTTGCAACCTTTCCTGCCAGCTTCCCCATTGACTCTGCTTGTGAGAAGCCAGTAGAGAAGGTCACAAATCACATGAATGGGAGGGCTGCAGCCATAATAAAAGCCAGTTGTCTAGTGCTCAGGTCACAAACACCAGTGTGGGGTTGCTGTGACAGCTGGACATTTGAGGAGGAGAGTAATCACTACTCATTGAGCACTCTCATAACTCTGAATGGTTGCTGAACAAGTGGTCTTTAAGTGAAGACTACTTTTATGCATTTTGGGTAAGTACAGGTATTCTTCAACTTACAACTATAATTGAGCCCAAAATTTCCATTGCTAAACAAGGAAGCTGTTAAGTGAGTTGTGCCCCATTTGATGACTTTTTGGGTATGGTTGTTAAGGAAATCACTAAAGTTGTGAAATGAGTCTTGCAATGGTTAAACGAATCTGGGTTCCCCCATTGAATATGCTTGTCAGAAGCTCCCTAGGAAGGTTGCAAATGACAGTCCCAGGATCCTGGGATGTTGCAACCATTGTAAATACATCATGGTTGCCAAGCACCCAAAGTTATGATCCTGTGACTATGGGGATGCTACAATGGTCATCAGTGTGAGAATCAGTCATAAGTCATTTTCTTTTCAGGGCCATTGTAACTTTGAATAGTCATTAAATGAACTGTGATAAGTCAAGGATTACCAATACCCAAATGCACACTATCATAAAAATCACCAGCAAACATAATTAACAAAGAAAATCACAGTAACTAAGGTAACGAAAGTGTAAAGTAAAATAATGTTTTTCCTACATATCAAACCTGTAAACCTATTTTAATTGTCCCAATCCATCAAGGCACGTTCCAGAATTAAGTATCGTTTGGCTAGGTAAAACATGGAAAAAAGTTCTGTAACTCCATGACACAGAGATCGTTCTGGTCAATTTTAGACTGGCAGTTGCTCTAATCCTTTACAAGCTTAGAGGGCTGTTAAAATGATCCAGCCCAGTCTTCTTGTGCAATGGTTTGGGTCCTGCCTAAAGGTGGTACTGGATGAATTACTCTTCAATATCTGAATCACTTATCTATGGTGTTCCATAAGCTTCAGTCTTATCTCCCATACTGCACAATATCTATAGGAAATTATTGGGAGAGTTTTGGGTTCTAGGGCTAGGATGCCAAGGATTTACTGATGACATCAAGTTCAACTGCTCCTTACCAATTTCAAGGAAGCAATCAGTATCCTTGAACCCTTTCTAATTTTGATGGTGGGCTAAATGAAAGAGAACAACCTGAAATTAAATCCAGATTAAAAGAAATGTACCATTCATAGGAAAAAGATGGAAATGTTTCTTTCTACGATTTCCAGAAAAAGCAGGTTCACAGTTTCGAGATGTTTCTGAACCTCACCTATCACTGAGTTTGCCTGTGTAGGCAAAAGTTACGTATGCATAATTACAGTTCATGAAGCTATGTGATCTTTCATCAGTGGGCAATTTAACCTCTCCTCATTACAACCTCTCTTAACTGTTACATTCCACTTTAGATGGGGCTACTCCTGAACAGTGTCTAGAAACTGTAATTCAAACAAATTGTGACATTACCACTAGATATACGATGCAAGATATATGAAATATTTGATGCTATAATAAAACATCTTCACATTTCCTATCTCTTAGAGTACAAGTCACTCTAGAGCTAACTTTCTCTACTGTAGTCTATAAAACAATGTTTTGCTCTGAAATAAGTAGCCTGGTTTAATTACAGTCTTCAAAATGACTTGCTGTTTCAAATAGAGTTTTGATCGTACATATCAGGAAATGACATCAATCTCTTACGTACAGCTATTATCTATGGTAGCATTATATACATTGTGATAAGGATATTTCTGTGGTTTACTTACCCCTCTCCAAGTTTTTCCAACACATCAAACACTTCTTCAGGCTGTTTTGTCAAACTATCTTCATCTAATTTTCTTAGCTGCCTGGAATCAAATAATTAGATATATTATCATATTTTGATAGACAGACCTACAATATCAACTTAATTCCAGCAGCAAATATAGTTTATTAAGAAATTCTTCTACTAATACAGAGTATAAGCCATACATATGCAACACTGCATGTTTAAAGGACAGACAAATGAGAACTTTTCTAAGGCAGCCTGAAATTTGCACCAACTATACCTCTTGTACTACAGTGTATTCCAAATTATAAAGCATTTTTCAAGAAAAATGCACTTACTAGTAATGAAATGTTTTCTAGTTTCATGAAAACTAGGCATTCATTTTCTGAATCAAAAATATAAAAAGAATCAGCAGCATATGCAAAACAGATAATGATTTTAAAAGAGGAAATATTACTAAGATTCTACCCAGGAAATGATGAAACATGAAAACAAGTCTTAATGATAAAGCTTTAAAATTACAGAATATAATCTGGTTTAGAATAGAAAATAACAAATATGTTATCCTTCCCAAGTTACAAGTTGGGTAACTGTTAGCCCACAAACTGTTCTAGCTACCGTATATACTCGCATATAAGCCGACTTTAGAACGCTTTTTTTCCCCCCCAAATTTGGGGGTCA
>BHFT01053468.1:0-25503 GCA_004320025.1 Laticauda laticaudata
CATGAACATGTCGGACGCCCAGTAGAGGTGGTGAAGGACAGGATCCCCGATCTTCTTCACAACCCTCCAGAACTCCAATGAGCCTGCTCCCACCACAGTCCAGGGGTGCTCTCCACCCCAGGTGATGTCACTGCCCTTCAAGGCTTTCCAAAGGCCCTCCTCTACCAAGGCTATGGCTACCAGGAGGTCCAGCCAGCACAGGAGCCCTTCCCAGTCCAGGCACAGGTACATCGGACACCAACCGGTGCCACTGATGCACCGTTATGCCACCACGCCACCGATGCCAACCACACCACAGATGCCACCCCACGCACCGATGCCACCCACACCAGTCCTCCCCCAGCTGCGACCAGACAGCCCCATTACACTGCTCCTTCCTCCACCCAGCCAAGCCCACCTCAGAACATCTGGTCATTGGTTATTGGGGCTGACAGACCCCATGTCATGGGGAAGGGGCTCTTCACCATTCACGGGGGCGAGCCACTGTCTGAGAGTTTCCTCAACATTAACAATCCCCTTTGTCCTCTCGGGGCAAGGCACCCAGTGGCACTTCAGACACAGCACTCCAGCAGCAGCAACCTCCACAGCAACCTGGACCGCTTCACCCCCTGAGACTGGGCACGCCTCAGAGTGAACAAAGAAGAGTGCTAGAGACTGAGTGACACCTGTTGGAACTTTATTTTTGCTTTGGGACACTTGACTGGTCATTTCTTTTACAGCCTGTTATTAATAAGATTATCTTTGCTTCACACACTTTGCTTAAATTTATTTTTTGTCAAATAAAGCTGGTGGAAACTTTTAGAAATGGTTAAGCCTTTGCTGCTTGTGATGGGTAGGATAGCAGTGGGATTGGGCACGGATACTGTGGGGATGGGTAATAGCTGTGGGATGTGCAGGGATACCCTGTGGGAATGTGCAGGGATACCTGTGGGATGGGTAATAGCTGTGGGAATAGATAAACTCAGTGCAAGCATAGTGAGACGTATGGTCCACCACCTCCAATGTGCCAGCCAACGCTATGACCCTTTTATTACAAGAAATAATGTAATCGAATCATACCACACACTGACAACATAACACAACTCTTTCTTAAATGCCCTGTTCATCGTAGGCCCACGCCAACATACATGGCCCAATCTTCATCAGTGTGATGAGACAAGGCTCAAGGAAGCACTCCATTAAGCATCTACCATCCTGTCTTGCCACTCCACATGCTCCAGCTGGGGAGGTGCACCAGTGGTTTCAGGAGGTTGCACTGCTTCTTCCCTTCAACAGAATGAAGCTTCTGTTGGGCGCCTTTGCGAATCTTAGTGGGTTTCTTTCCAGTTTTCACCCCTTGCCTCCATTCCCCAGGCTCCATTGTCCCCATTGCGCAGCTTGCTGACGGTCCACAAGCCTGTTCTGCACACTGGGTGCGGTCCGCCATGAGATCTGCGTGCAGGATGCATCAAGCTTCCACGATGCTCCTCATAGGTTTTCCTGGTAGATGCTGCATGGTGGTTGAGCACAGTACCGCTGGGAACCTCTTGGCCAGGATGAACAAAGGCGTTTTCGTCCACCATCCCCCCTTGCCCCTGGAACAGCCTGTAGGTTGACGATCCTCTCTTCATGGATGAAGAAAATCTGGAAGTGTAGAGCTTCAATAGGTAGATTCGAGGAGAAGGCATCAATCCCCACAGCGATGAAGTAGGGCACATCTGGTGTGTTTGTTTGGTCAGTGGGGTCTGGATCTGGGAGCCCATGAATGAGGTTGCGTTCCAGCCCCCCTTGAAAAGGTCACTCGGGCGTTGTATCACCTGGGCAGTCTGAAGCTGACCCATTGCCCCTGCTAAGCAATTCTATGTACATGAACTTGTAGTCAGCATTGAACCATGGCGAAGAGGATGATGCTGAAGAAGCCCTTGTAGTTGAAATAAGTGGACACCCGACTTGGCTGGCGCTTTGCCAGCCACAATGCTTCCCATCTATGTCTCCAATGGTGTGGGGGAAGTTTCCACTTCTGACACACACTGCTCTGCAAACTCTTCGCAGCCTTCTTCGTGGAGGGGCACTGGAAGAGCTCCTCCAGATATTCCTTCTATGATGGCCTGCAACCACTTCTCTGAGAACAATGCTGATGGTGGTTGTGTGGCCACTCCAGCCGTACTGCCATGCTCCTGTAGGTGGTCCTGAGGCCAGGTGGCGCAGAATTCAGTGCCCGTTGAGCCCAGGTCCAAGGCTGGGCTGGAAGTTTGTGTTGCTGCTTTGGTCCACCTGGGATCTAGCTTGCCTCCACAACTTCGTCAAACACTGGCTGGCGGCATCTCTCATGCAAGTTCCTGGAATGCACGAGGGTCTTCGTTCTCAGCTCCACATCAGCTTGTTGCGTACAGTTCCGTACTCTGCTCTTCTCGCAATCCATCTTCGGACCAGACACTTCTTGGCCGCATCCTTTTCTCACGTAGAACAGTTGAAGGAGCCTGTAGATGCGTTTTTGCACTGTTGCAGAACCAATGGTGGCTACAAAAAAGAAGTGTTTCGAATCCAGATGTGGACACATCAATGGATGATGGTGAAGAGCAAGAGCCAGATAAAGCCTGCAGAGATCTGCACAGCAGGGGCTGCTGGAACTGAAAGTGAGATCCAGTGAAATTCCTCTCCCCTTTTATAGGCAATATAGGTTTTCACTAGGTGTCCTTTTGCAGCCTTAGGCATCCTCTAGACATCCTTAATAGATCTGAGATAGGTCCCCTCTGCAAAAACGTTTTCTTCCGTTTTAAATGCTTTGTATGTGAAACGCATCCACTTTTCATCCTTTCTCCGCCGTGCTCTAACCGCTGCGCAATGTTCCAATTTCCGCGTTGCCGTTTTCGGCTTCCTCTGTGGTCCGTTTTTCTTCTGTGCAGTGTAAATTTGAGTTGGCAAGACTGCGCAGAGGATGCCTAGCGGATATAGCGGCCGCATAATGGATGTTCCCCGTATGCGTTGCAGATGCAGAACTGACGCGTTGGATACATTTTCCGCTCAAAAAGTTTTGAGCAGCTCAAAACTTTTTGAGTGGATGGAACCTGAGTCAACGGATGCTGGATGGATACAGAGGATGAAAAACGGAGGCAGTGAGTACAGCACGGATGAATCGCGTTAACCAATGGATGGCAAGTGTTTCTCTCCGTTTTACAACCTCTTTCCATCCGTTGGTGAATGTGACATGGGCTTTGGAAGATGAATCTCTTCAATTTTCCTGCAAATGGCACTTGAAATAGCCCAAATACACTTATGTGCATGCAGAGTGGTTTATATAGGCTAAATATGTCATCCCTTTCTTTTGATAAAAAGATCTGCATTCCATCTATGGAATGAAGCACTTTATTAAGGCTAATTTAAGCCATTTTGTGCATATGTAATTATCTCTTCATTGATCTGCAGCTTCCCTGAGGTTGAATCTCATGGGTAGATAATGGAATCATAAAGAACCACAACTTATTTGGCTTTGTCAGATGGAAAGAGTGAGGCAGTCAGGGAGTTTTCAGTGTGAGGGAAAGATGTCTCTCAGGGGAAAAAAAAGACAACATCTATCATGCTATCTTTTCTAACAATAAAATAAAATAAACTCACAGTTACAAAAGAAATTTCCAAGAACATTATAACAAGGTAAAATAGGAGAACTTTCTATAGTTTGAAATTTATCACTTATCAGAAAATTAGTGTAAGACTTTGAAAGATTTCTCCTAATTAGTGCAAAAGGTACCAAGATGAATGATAGACGTAACTAAGTAATTTTGAGAGGGCTCTTGGGGTCCTTGTGGACAATCACTTAAATATGCATCCAGTTTTGGTTGCTGCAATGTAAAAAAGATGTTGAAAGATACTAGAAAGAGTGCAGAGAAGAGCAACAAAGATGATTAGGTAATGGAGGCTAAAACATATTAAGAACTGTTGCTGGAATTGGATAATGAAAAGGAGGACTCAGGTAACATGATAACAGTGTTCTGATATCTAAGGGGTTGCACAAAGAAGAGGGAGTCAAGCTATTCTCCAAAGCACCTGAGGGCAGGACAAGAAGCGATGGATGGAAACTAATGAAGGACAGAAGCAACCTAGGACTAAGGAGAAAATTCCTGACAGTTAGAACAAGTAACTAGTGGAACAACTTGCCTCCAGAAAGTTGTAAATGCTCCAACACTGGAAGTTTTTAAGAAGAGGTTGGGATAACCATTTGTCTGAAATGGTATAGGGCTTCCTGCCTAAGCAGGAGGTTGGACTAGAAGATCTCAAAGTCCCTTCCAGTTCTGTTATTCTAAGTCTGTCCAACCTTGTGAAGTTAATTGGAATACTTACATGTAATTAGATATAGTTTTTCCAGGGATCATGGCCATTTGGCCATTTACCAGAGGAAAAATTCACAAAGATGCTGACTGTTACCTTCTTCAAAGTGTTCTATACTATCTCTTCAATTTTTATTGGGAAGATAAAGCACTATGTTTTCCAAATACGATGAGTCCTTGATTTACAACTATTCATTTAGTGACCATTTGAAGTGACCACAACATTGAAATGTGAATTATGACCATTTTTCACACTTACAACTGTTGAAACATCCCCATGGTCAGGTGATCAAAGTTTGGGCACTTGGCAATTGACATGTATTGAGGATGATCAGAGAATCCCAGAATCATGTGATCACCATTTTTAACTTCCTAGCCAAATTGCAAACCAGATTACTTGAGCACATTATTCACTTAATAATGAGCACATTATTCATTTAATATTTGCATTGTGATTTGCTTAACAAAGGAGGAAAAAAAGATTGTAAAATGGAGCAAAACTCACTTACCAACTGCCTTACTTAGCAGTGGAAATTTGAGGTTGTAAATCAAATACTACTTGTAAATCTAGACTGAACTCATCCATCATTTTTATTTAATGAGGCAAAATCTAAAGAATTATGAGATGATGATGCTACAGGGCTGGAATAGTGCTTAGCTTGGTCATTCACTAGCTTCCTATTATGGTTTGTTATAACTAGTCCAGATGTTCAGACTGGATTGGGCATTTTTATCCACCAATCATTCATTCCAATGACCTGGGAAGGGCAAATATTTGATGGTTAAAATATAATTACAGGATGTAAATTGTTCCAAGTAAAGCTTATGTTTCCAATTAACTGATTTGTCAATGCCAAATGATGTTCAAGTATACTCAAAATGTTTTGGGATTGCATCCAAGGCAGCTATTACGATTGGCTCTATCTTTGTTTCCTTTTCCCCCATTCATTCTACTTTTACTTGCAAGCCTTTCCATGTATGTATATGTGTGTGTGTGTGTGTGTGTGTGTGTGTGTGTGTTCTCGGTGTGTTCGGGTCTTTTCCTGTGAAAGATTAAGAATATCTTGGCGACATTTCGGCAAGATCCCACTTGCTTCGTAGATCCGGGCAAGAATGCCATTGCCAGATGCCGGATCTCACGAGTACTACAGTGCCTTATTCGGATTTCTGCAGTGCAGCGCAGAGTATTGCGTGATCGGCGACCCTAGCGCTGCCGTACTCATCGTTAACAATACTGGTGGTGGAGAGGCTGAATATGCTGGTGTTGGTTAGCTGCTCTTTGATTGGTGTGATTTGGAGTTGATGTTGGTAAAATGGGCTGTGTGATGGGCCTTGGTGAGTTTTGGTTGTGCGAGGATATACCTGGATCTTAGTGCTATAATCTCTCGCTGGGTCGTTTGTTTTGTAGTGGATATTTTTTTCCATAGCCTCTTGTTTTTAACAGCTTGGGTAATGGGTTGTGTGATGGTCTTGCAAGTCTTTTGCTGTGGTATCCAGGATCCTGAGGGTTGTAATTCTCCTGGGGTCGTTTGTGTTTTGATCTCTTTTCCATTAGCCTTCTGTGTAGTAACGTGAAACTTGTGTAAGCCTGGGTTGTGTGATGACTTGAATAACTTATTGCTTTGGTATCCTTGGTCTTGTGCTGTGTATAGATCTCTGGGGAAATTTGCTGTGTTGCAACTTCTTGAGTTCTTGTGTGGTAAATTTCCTGGTTTTCTGATGTAGATATCCTGAAGCTGTGTGGCTGTGTATGTAGCATTCTGGGTTTTAGTCTGGCTATTCGACTTTTGGGTCGTGGGTCTGTTATAAGTTTGTCTTGGCCATGATGGTCAGGCATTTGTTTGGTTTTGGCGCGGGTCACGCGGGCGTGACAGCTGGCCTGAAGCAGTTCATAAGTCTGTTTGTATGGATGGTGGTTGTCCTATCACTTCTATAGGATGGGTTGGGCCTGGTCTGATGCAAGCGGATATGGCACGTGGGCTGATCCTGTGTTGTTTTGGATCTGGTGATGTGCTGTTTCATGACTGGATTCATGTGTTGTGAGAGGGCTAGTTTCCAGATTGTCTGGTAGGTGGAAGGCTATCATCCTAGTCTGATTCATGAGTATGGGGGGTTTGTTTCTCTATCTCGATGGCTTCCTGATTATTCTCTGCTTGCTGGAGTGTTTAGTGGTAGATATTAATTTGCTTCTTCAAAATTAATTTTCATGTCCTCTGTGGCTTAAGGTGCTGGAAGAAGAGAGGAAGTATTTTCTCTCCTGACTGTGTTTTTTTTGGTTCTGCAATGGTGTACATTTATTCTCCTGTTGGTTTGTTACACAGATTTAATGCTGGGTGCCGGCATTTGTTGCATGGTATTTCATAAACTCCTTGGTTTTCTAGGTGGTCTTTGTCTTTGGGGTTTCTTATGGTGTTGGCTATTTTTTTGGTCAGTGCCGAAGGCCATCCTGATATTGTGTTTGTGAGAGAATTTTGCTGATTTTGTTCTGTGTGCCTTTGATGTAGCGGGAGGAGTGTGAATATCATGGTCTTGTTCTGTGTCTTGTTTTTTTGGGATATATTCTTTGTTTCGGATTAGATTGGTGAATAGTGTTTCTTTGGAATCCATTGGAAATTAATACGTTAGTGAGGGATGTGTATGTTCTGTTCTCAGGTGGCCTTTGTCAGCTAGGCGTTTGGTTCTGGAGTGAGGGTCTTGGCTACGGAGTTTGATCTGTGGCAGGGTGGGTGATGGGATTCTGCACTTTAGGTAGGCAGTTGGTGTGTGTGTTTTTTTTTCCAGAAAGATGGTGTGTCTAGCGCCGAGAGCTTATTTGGATTTTTTTAAATTAGGAGTCCAGGAAGGGAAGTTGGTTGTTGGTTTCTGTTTCCATGGTGAATTGTATTTTGGGGTATAGGTTGTTAAGATGTATGAGAATGTTGTCCAGTTTTTCTTTCCCATGTGGCCAAATTATGAAAGAGTCATCTACATATGTGAGCCAGAGTTTGTGTTTGTGTTCGGAATTGTCTAGAGCATTGGTTTCAAAGTGTCCCATGTGTAGGTTAGCGATGACAGGTGAGAGGGGTGATCCCATGGGTGCTCCTTCTATCTGTTTTTATCATCTTTGTCCATTGTGGATGAAGTATGTGTTGGTTAGGCAGTGGTTGGTCAGATCTAGTATGTGTCTGAAGGAGCCCCTATGGGATCATCACTGTCACCCATCATTACAAACCTGTGCATGGAAGAATTTGAATCCAGAGCACTAGCTAATGCCACCCATAAACCCAAACTATGGCTAAGATACATTGATGACACATTTGTTATTTGGCCCCATGGAAAATAAAACCTAAACAATTTCCTAACACACCCAAACAGCACATACCCAAAAATCAAATTTACCATGGAAACAGAAACAAACAAACTGCTACCATTCCTAGATGTAATAATCTACAAAAGAACAGATGGAACACTAGGATACACCATATACCAAAAGAACAAAGACACCAACTGTAACCTCAATGCCCAATCCCACCACCATCCAGCACAGATAAACACCGTGGCCAAAACACTACTTGCCAGAAGGAAAAGCATGGCAGACAAGACACACATAAGATACTACACAGGCATCACATGAAGACTGCCTTCAAAACAGACAAAAAAATATCAGCCATCCTGAGAAACCCCAAAGATAAAATTGACCCGGAAAACCAAGGCATATACGAAGTCCCCTGTGCATCACGCCCGGCCACATACATTGGACAGACCAATAGAAGAATAAGTACCCGCCTAGATGAACACAAAAATGCAGTAAAAAAGCTGGAACACACCTCCTCACTAGTCCAACACATGAAANTTCCACCAGACTGTCAATCATTTGAAAGCCTGCACTCACAAACAAAAAAATCTCCACACCACAAGCCAGGCAAACACCTGGGCACAAACAGACTCCTTCTGATACCTCCAGCTCAAACACAGACCAATCAGGCACCAAGATGAAACCTAGCTGCCGAAAAAATGATAGCCGACCTTTTACTCGGAGCCAAGCTGCACTATAATAGGTCTCTATTATGTCTTAGTGTGTTTTTGTTTTTTGTTTTTGTTTTTTGTTTTTAAATCTATCTATCTATCTATCTATACATATATGGATCTTTGGTTATTCGGGTTTTCTCCCGCGTAAAATTGGAAGTATTTTGGCGACGTTTCGATGTCAAAATTAGTTAAAAATAAAAAACAGCTGCAAGCTCACATTACTCTGAAAAGCACAAGGCCGAAGACATAGGCCTGAAGATGATGAATGAGATTTCGTCAAAACGTCACCAAAATACTTCTAATTTTACACAGGACAAAACCCGAATAACCAAAGATCCACATACAAATACCTGCGAAAACCTCAGAAAATATATATATATGTGTGTGTGTGTGTGTGTGTGTGTGTGTGCTGTTTAGCTTCCTTTGGGTATTATCCCATGTCATTGTAGTGCTGTTAAAGTTGTAGCAACGTTTCAGGAGAATCTCATCTGCCATCATCAGGCTTCTGTATGGATGTGTGTCTCACAGCTTTGGATTTCAAATTCGAGGCTGGTTNGCTCTCACAGCCGTTGGTTTTAAATTTGAGGCTAGCCTATTGCTGTGCCAGGATGTTTTTTTTCTACATCCTGATTGTTTGGGAGTCTTGGTCTGTGTTTATTGGACTTGGAACTTGTTTGATTGGTGTTTCTGGTTTCTTCTGTCTGTTTTGTGGCTTATATATATATATATATATATATATATGCATACAAACATCCAAAGATTAAAATAAAGGACAAGTGGGGAGGGCAGTGGCAGCATGGGAAGAGGTGGGTTCTGTTGTTTGCTGTTCTCTCATTGGGAGCCCAGGCCAACTGACAGAACTAAGTCTTTCGGCCTTATGAAAGGATGGGAGGGTTGGGGCCAACCTTACTTTAGGGAAGTAAGATATTTCAGAGAGCAGGAGAAACAGCAGTGAAAGCCTTCCTCCTATATCCACAAGCTGCAAAAATTGGACTGACAGGACCTGCAGCATTTCTCCTCTGCCGGTGGGACCAGTCCATCCCAGTGGTGGTATGCAGAGGTGGTATTCAGCAGGTTCTGACCAGTTCTGGAGAACCGGTAGCAGAAATTTTGAGTAGTTCAGAAAACTGGCAAATACCATCTCNGTATTCAGCAGGTTCTGACCAGTTCTGGAGAACCGGTAGCAGAAATTTTGAGTAGTTCAGAAAACTGGCAAATACCATCTCTGACTGTCCCCTCCCCCATCTATTCTCTGCCTCTGGAGTCCCAGCTGATCGGCTGGGTCTTCTTTTGTTGCCCTGCACAGGAGGACAGAGCTGGAAAGCAGGTTAGTGGGGTGGGGAGGAATGGGATTTTGCAATAACCTTCTCCTGCCATGCCTACAGCCACGCCCACAGAACCAGATGTAAAAGTTTTTTGAATCCCACCATTGAGCAGATGTAATAATTGTTATTAAAATCTATCCTTCCCTTCCATAGTCTGTGATATGGTGCATTGTTTATGTATGATGCTCAAAGCTGTTTCACTTCCTTACTTATCTGAGAATTCTTGCTGTTTTTAACACTTGGAAAAGAAGAAAATGATCTCCCTTCACTGGAATTGATCATGACAGTCTTATATTCTGATCCATGATAAATGTTATAAAATCAACCATATATTGTGATGATAACTTACATTTTATTGTGTTAGATTTTGTTTCTTTCTCGCCTATGTACCCCAAATAAATAATTTCATAATGATAGAAATAAATAACACAACTTGTTAGATCAATCTCTACATACAATAAACAGTGAGAAGCATAATGTAATATATGGCTTTCTGAGGCAATTCATTTTAAGAAACAAAAAATAAAATAGATCAGGGAGAAATGTTTTATTTTTAAACCTCCTCAGGTTATAATTAATTTAAATATGTGTTGTCATTCTCCTCTGGTTTGTCTATCATCAGTTTAAGGAATAATGATACATTATAATCTGGATCCAGAAAAGTGACAGCAGTGGGTAATTCCCCTTCCTTCTGCTCACCGAAAGCCACTCATCACAGGGTGGGTGAGTAGCATGAACATCTGGGATGGTAGGAATCATTTACCAAAGTGGGAAAATAATTCCTTTGATTAGAGAGTTCACTCATGAACTGTGTTTCATTCCAGTTTTAAGCTAGCTTCTTTTCCTCTTGAACCATAGATATCACATCCTACAATATTCAAGAAGACTGGAGGAATGTTTATAAAAGACTGGAAACACTTTATGGACTTTTTGCAGAAAAATTGATAAAAATGATTTGTGATTTTTGTATTTATTGATTAAAAAGTTTTGTTTATGGGAGAAAGGGAACCATAATGTATAATTTGGGAGGGCAGAAATGGTAATTACTGTGTTTGTAACTGCTACAAAGATTGGAAGTCACTTTTTTAGATATCTTTTGCTTTTTTTTCTTTGTTTCTCTTTTATTCTTTCATATTTCTTTTTCTATTTTTCTTTTTATGTTTCTGTAATTTATAAATCTTAAAAAGAAAAGACTGAAGAACATCTGAAAAGAGAACAAGGAAAGCTATCTTCCATCAAGCTTCTACTATTAATACATTCCTAGATTTGAACCTGATTTTTTTTTATATGTATAGTACTTAACTTCACACTTAATATATACACATGAAATAGGTCTTCCAATAGGAATCTGTACATGGAGCACAAACATATGGAGAGAAGACTTTCAGAATTTCTAGGGCTTGTGATCAGAAGGAGTCTTTCCTACAGAAGCTCAAAAAGATTCATACATTCATAAAGTCTGTAGACTTCATTAAATGTTCAGCTAGAGAGGGGGAAAAAGAAGTGACTTCCAACTAACATGTTGCATTTACCAGTAATTTTAACATATGAAAAACATACTTACTAAAGAATAAGACCTACAGAACATATTTGATATTACTTTTGAAAAGGCAATCAAAACAATGCTGAGAGAGGATAAGTTGGCTACTAACACTGATGACACATGAAAAAACTCAAAGATGATAAAATAATATCATAATATTATGTCATAAAATAATATCCATCAGAATACAAAAAAATGGAAGTGCGTGAACAATTGAACCATCACAAATACAAATAAATTATACTACATATGAATAAGACAAACATATATTTTGGAAACATATTTATCATTGTATATTTATCTCATCTTTTATATTATCATATTATCATATCATCATATAGTCAGCATTAATTACAGTTCTAGCCAAGTACACATTGTGTGGCAAATCTGGACTTGCTGATGCATGCCGCATACTGACTGCTTATTACCCATTTCACCTTCCTATGTCCCCTTTGGAACATGCTGTGTTTTTCAATGTTAACAATTTGAAGATGTGTGGACTTCAATTCCCAGAATTCCCCAACCAGTATGGCTGGCTGGGGAATTTCATCTTCAAGCTGCCAAGGTTGAAAAAAACATTGTCTCAGAGTGATTACAGTAGAGTCACCAACTGTTTGTACTGTGACCTATTTTCAGCAGCGTATTTATATATGAAAATGAAGTAAGGAGTGTGTTTTGGCAATGATGCTAAAATTGTATTTTTTAAAGATATAACTCTTAACATGACAAGTTAAATCAGTCTCATTCCTGGAGGAATAGCAATGAATTACAGCAGAATTTTATTTTCAGGTGTACTGAACACTTTCTGTTAAATCTTCTCTCAGCATATGCAGCTCACATAAAAGGACGAATACTGAATTCAAAAGAGCAGTACAATGATACCTTGAGGCCCACTTCTGATGCCATGCAACTTTTCTCAGCTTTACAGTCCTTATTTTCTAATTGCAACATCTGAGACTGGAAAAACTTTTGTAT
This sequence comes from Laticauda laticaudata, assembly GCA_004320025.1. Lineage (NCBI taxonomy): Eukaryota > Metazoa > Chordata > Lepidosauria > Squamata > Elapidae > Laticauda > Laticauda laticaudata. The sequence continues at coordinate 12,156 of BHFT01053468.1, forward strand.
GTAAACTGAGTTACAGACTGCTTCTAAGTATTTGCTCAGTCCAGGAATTCTAACAAGATCCTAACTTATAATATCTCTCATAAAGACACTCATCATATTTTTTTCTTCCTCAACAATCTGATTTAAAGATGCTTTTTGTTTTTTGCTGTTATACATTTGGAGGACAGAAGCTTTTATACAGTATATTTTATCCAGAGATCTAATGTGCTTGCCTTGAGATGTTTGACTTTATAAATACTTTGGACATTCAATTGCATGATAAATTAGTTACTTCCCTGGAACAAAGACATTTTGATATAACTAATGCTGAAGGCTTAGTTTGACTTTATGGATATATTTCAGTCTTCCTTAGGTAGAAAAGGCCAGATCCATACATGAAAGTTCAATTAAGCTGATTTATTGCTAAAAGCCTATCACAGGAATCTTCTTAACTAATTGCTTGCACCAGTGGTGAGATTCAAATTTTTTACTCCCAATTCTGTGGGCGTGACTTGGTGGGCGTGGCAGGGGAAGGATACTGTAAAATCTCCAGTATTTGCCAGTTCTCTGAACTATTCAAAATTTCTGCTACCAGTTCTCCAGAACTGGTCAGAACCTGCTGAATACCACCTCTGGCCTGCACCTGATGAGAGTTAGATAAGAAGTAACCTGTACTCAAAGGGTGTGTGTGTCTTAGTTAACTTGTGGCTATATAGGGATTCTAGGCTGATCTCACTTTGCACTCTGTCCCCAGGTTCTTCCATTTCTTCTCCTATAGTCTCACATGAATCCCAGTTCACAGGAAGTTGCTACTGATGCCTTATGTTGGACTTTAATTGAGTAACTCAAAAAGCATTGTGCGAAATTGACTTGTCTGATTGCAGCAAAATCGACTTCACTTACTAGAGAAAAGACAATATTCTACCTGAGCCAACTGAGATGGATTACTAATATAACCAACACTGAAGGATGGTTTGTACTACTAATTTCATAATCAAAATATAAATCATTCCCAAAAGCTAAAAAAAAATTTAAAGTGGGAGTGAGATTTGCGTGGAACCTGTAACTCTGACCATATTTACTTTGGGGTAATCTCCATCCAATTTCATAAAACTACCCTTCTGAAGAAACATAATTTATAGTGAATTGCAAGTATTACATTCTGCTTTATCTGAAGATGCAATTGACTCTCCTCCCACAGAAATGGGCAGTGTTGCATCACTGCTAAATTACTTCTCCAGAGTGTTATGCTTTCAACAGATTCCATATTAAGATGTAAATAAATGCACATAAATTACATACATTAGTCTGCAAATCCCCTCCCATCTCACTTCCTGGGAACCTGAAATCTAGCCATGGATGACATGTGCTGAACACAAAGAAAACACATATACATCTAACTTTACAACAGTTTTGTAACAAGAGTGTCATAATTATAGGTGGCAATCATTCTTTTAAAAAAAATGTAGGACAAATCCATATCAAACTCAGTGACCAAAATAGTGCTTTCTTTTGTGAGAAGGGATCAGAGCTCTTGGCTCACCACCAATCTCTGCAATTATTAGCACCCTAGTAAGTCTTAACACCAGGCTTGGTTGGACAAAGTACTCATGCTTCAGTGAGCTTATTTAGAATATCAGCACAGAAACTAACAGCAGATTCCACAAGCAACAACTGAAGTTAATGATGAGCATCTTCTCTTTTTTAGGGTCACAACATTCCTTTGTCAGAGAATCCTCTGACGGGGAGATGCAGAACCCTGAATGAATCCTCCCTTTTCCTGCTCATGCAAAAGAAAAACTAAAGCAGAGAATGCAAGATGGGTGCAAAATTTTCCCCCTATTGTTAAGGACAATAACAATAAATTTTCACCCTAGTGTTAAGGACACTGAAATTTCATCTTGGGAGATATCTGGAAATCCTTTGCTGTACCTGCCCAGGAATAACTTAATGTATTGTAACAATTAAGCAACTTATGACTTATTTATTTACTACATCTGTAATTTGGCCTTTTCCAAAATTGCTCAAAGCCAGATTTTTATCTCACAACAATTTTAAATCTCTAATTTGTGAGTTTTACTCAGGAGTACCTTTACCAATGTTGTGTCTAGTGTGAAGAATAGAACAATTTCTTTTCAATCCAATACTAACACTATGATTTGTGGCTTTGCAGACAGAAATTCCAGTCATCGTAGTGCATATCCTTTGATGTTAACATAAGAAAATTCTTGTGAGAAAAAACCAACAGCTGAAATAGTCCAATATCTTGTTTAACAGTTCACAAGACAAAAGAGAAGTGGGTTTTTTTCCTGTGTTCTCATTTTCTGAGAAACTTCTCAGGAACTTGCTTTTTTTGAATAACTCTATCTCTGCCTCTTTCATCTCTGTCTCTGACTCTATTTCTATCACTCTGTCTCCAGACTCCAGATTTGATCAAATGATTCTTGCTCTTCAGTATAAATTCCTTTATTTCTCAGACATGGTAATGATGTACAGGATTTCAGTAGATTCCTTCTATCTTTATCTTCTATCTTATTTAAACCCGTTCCATTGACATCATTTTGCATATAATTTCAAGATTAGAAACTTCTTGTGAATCATGATATCTTGTTAAAAACTGTCGTATTTACAGATGTCTTCTCTTCTTGGCAATTTCCACTATTGCTCTGACCTCCAGTTTAATTTATTTTGTTTCTTGGTTTTGGTACTCTGTTTTCCCATTCATCCTTAACAACCTATTTGATTTCATTCCAAAGTTGTCGCTTCTCTATCAGCCACTCTCCCTAAAAATAGTGAGTAAAAATATCAGGGAAACTGGTTTGCTTTATTCTATTTTAGTGTGACTTGAAACTTGCACATGAACTGTTCGTGTACTGTTCCACAGTTGGCTCCTGGATGTGTCTTTGCTATTATAATTGAGCTCTTCCCTCTTTTTGTACCAATAATTTTACTTCTGGGGGCTCTATGTTATGATCTCTATGTATATAGACATTATTCTAGTTGTTTGAAGCAAAGAAAAGGACCACTGGATTGGCAGAAATTGATGACTTCATATCTGCTTTTTATCCAGCTATCTTTTCCTCTGTGCTATTTATAAGGTTGGCATTCCAGACTCAAATTATACATAGCACATTTTGCTTCCATATTCTGTCAATTTCAAACTGAACCAATTTCAAACTGATCTATAAAACCCACCAGTCTCCTTTTCTCGTACATCACTAGTTGGTGCATATATTTGGATAACCATTATATTAAAACATTGTCTGCAAAGTCTAATCAATATTATTGGGTAATTGACTACACTGAACTCAAGTACAGTCTCCATTGTATCTTTTCTGACTACGACTCTTCCTTCTTTGTTTTTTATATGCCAAATAGCAAACAATATATCTTCTGACTGGCAAGTGTTCAGTTCCAGTCCATTTCAATTTGCTGACCCCTAAGGTGTGAATGTCTATTAAACTTATTTTATTGTTCATCATAAGAAAACATGAGTTTTCTCGTGTTCTTACAACATTCCAATTCCCACTGTAATTTTGCCTTGGATTTTCTTTTCTTGAACGGTAATATTAACAACTAGAAGTCCTGAAGGCTTTAATGTCATAAACCCCTTTAGTACTCTGAAAGATCCTCAATTCTTGCTCAGCAGCATGTCATCTGATCTGATATGTTGGGAACCGCCCATCATCTGGCACTTTATCATCAATTATTTAATGTTCTCTATCCATGTGGTTTTCCTGGAAAAATACTCTTCTCCCACATAGCATAAATGGTGCCTTTGTCATTATCCCTAAAGTGATAATCTACCTCTAGCATCTTCCTACATTGCTGCTATTCAATATGGGCATCTGATTACTTTGATTGGTCAGCCTAGAAGCTGTTCCTGCCCCAGATGACCCTGTTGGGAGTATATACTGTTAGCATAAACTTCAGTGGTTTTTTTTAACTTATCTCTCTTTAAAACACCCCTGTTTCCATTATGATAAGTCAGCATACCAGGAATTGTGGCATATGGAAGGGAGGAACATCACAAGTATCCAAGTAATAATATTGGCTCCTTGCTTATGCAATTTAATAAGGTGATCAATATGATGTATGAAAGCGCTAAATAATTTGACCTTTCATACTTTAGAGCTGATTCCTTTATTTATTTATTTTTGTATCAAAGATATTGGTACCAAATGTGATTGCTTACCCATCCTAGTTAATAGAGAGTTCACAATAGTTCAGGAGAGCTTAGTTACACAGAATTTATACCTAAATTATAATTTTGATTTACAGCTTTGATTTTTGTATTTGGTTTATTGGCACAAAATGACTTTTTAGTTGCTTTGAATGAGTATTATTATTCAGTTCTCTACCACCATTAAAAACATGGCACAAAATGACAAACCTGTTTATTGCATAACAAAGGCCACATTGGCTATCTGGTTTCCTGGATTGTAGGCATTGCTTCACAAGAACTACCTATCCAACATGATAAAAAATTGGTGCTTGCATCATGTTTAATATTACCCTAGCCTGTCTCCTTATTTATGTAGAAGAATACAAAGGATTGGCTCAAAATAGCAGGAAGCCAACAAGGAAGTTGAAAACCTGAAAACATCAACAGATGGGAATGAGATCATAGTTTCTAGGAAGACTGAACTGACCTTTTTTTAAAAAAAAAAAAGTTCTGAAAGCACCATTTCAAATATCCTGAGCTGCAGGGAAGCTAAATAATGCAATGGAATAAAATAATGTTTTCCATACATGATCTATTTGCAATAGACTCTGCATGGAATGGAATAAAATAATGTTTTCCATACACAATCTATTTGCAATAGACTCTGCATTTAATTCCCTGACTGTTAGACATCCCTCTACATCAGAGGTCTCCAAACTTGGCCACTTTAAGACTTGTGGACTTCCACTTCCAGAATTCTCCAGCCAGCTTCGCCTCTAGGATGAATTTTAAAAGTTAACTGAAGAAGTTTAATCAGCTGTTTGCCAAGCAACTGATTGTCCTTTTCCTAGAACCTCCCTGGGTGGTTAAGAAGGTGGAGAATGAAAAAGAAGAATGTGAAAAAAGGAAAGTGAGAGAAAGAGAAAGAGGGAGGCCAAGCCAGTCTTGTCATCATAAGCTCTGTTATATTCATTACTATTATGAAGCTACCAAGAGACATTTCCAAAGAAAGATGATCTATGACAGAGAAAAGTTTTCAGACAGCTCTAAAATGGTTATTTGTAAAATGGGGCAAACATTGCCATTTGCAATTTGAGTAGCACAAATATTTCAGAATTTGTTATTTGTCCAGAATGTTTTAGAATGCAACAGCAACAATGGAATCATCATAATCCCAGATATTATCGTTTTCTAACATCTGAAAAGCATAATGAAGATGGACTATCTAGCTTAAGCAGAAGAGCTATACTGCATATAGTTTCTCCTAGAGTCCAGATTATAAAAACAATAAAAATGAGTTGAAGAAGCTGGGGTAATATAAAAGAGCAAAAATGAAATAGAACAATAATTTTTCTTAAGTAGATTTGTATAACACTCTACATTTGACTGGCCCAAAACCAGAATTCATTTTCTAGACATACTTTTTAAATGAAAAATGAAAAATCCAAATCCAAACTCACAGCATCATGTTGTTGTCCCATGACATATTATTTATTTCCCCCCCTTCACTAAACTGGGGGTGGGCATGGCCAGTGTGTGATGCATCCAGCCCATGGGACATGAGTTTGACACACCTGTTCTAAATGTTTCTGGCCTGAAGAACAGCTGGGCCTTGACTGATTAATGAAGGGAAGTATCCAACCAGTTCAGTCCATAGAGAAGAGAAAGCCCAAAATGTATGACTGGACTTTCAATAAAGGAAGGAAGAAAAGATCTTTGAGCAGCTATGGAAGTTCTTCAGAAGGTCTGCTTAATTTTGCAAATAGATGCATGCACTGAGATTTCTAGAGTCTGCTAATGTTGGACTTCACATTTCGTATGGGTTCTTTTCCATAAATTTCAACATGACTTGGGGCATTAACTTCGTCCCACCACCAATGGAAATATCCAGTTAAGCCCGAGTATAATATCAAACAAACTACAAACATTACAATGTATTAATTCCTTGTAAAATGCATTAATTCCTTCTCAAGGCATAGTATTGTGTTCAGTGACTGAAAAAACAACGTTTCACAGATGACTAAAATGTTGTGGTTCATGAAATAGCATAACAAGGAAAATTGTAGGGTTAGCAGTAAATATGGGAGAACCAGCTGCAAAGATATCTGAACAGCAAACACAGTTTGAATGTTTCGAAACATTCAAAACAAGACAATGTTGAGTACATGAATGTCCATCCATGTACTTCCACTGTATTAGGAACATTACTTCAACAGAAGTCAGCTGGAAGCCATAAGAATAAATTTATTATCCCAATTCTTTTTCATGGGATTTGACATTTTTCACTGAAAACATCCCTGTCCCAGATTCTTATAATTCTTCCTAATGATTCAAAAGATTGGAAATAATAAGCAGCAAATAGTTAATCAAATTGTTAATATAGGAAGTCCTTGAAATTACAACAGCACTGAAAAAATGACTTATGACCAATATTCAAACTTATGACTGTTGCAGCATCCCCATGGTCCTGTGATCAAAATTCAGATGCTTGGCAACTGGTTCATATTTACGACGGTCACAGTGTTCCAGGGTCATGTGATCATCTTTTTTTAATCTTTTGACAAACAAACTCAAAGCAGAAACCAGATTCATTTAACAACCATTTTACTAATTTAACAACTGCAGTGATTCTCTTAACAACTGTGGCAAGAGAGGTCATAAAATGGGGCAAAACTCACTTAACAACTGTCTTGCTTAGGAACAGAAATGTTGTGCTCAATTGTGGTCATAAGTCAAGAATCATCTGAATATCATTTTCCATGAGGCTCACAGTCCTAAAGTATTATTAGAAATATTTCTCAGTATTATTTGGGCAAGGAGTTTAATTAAAGAAAAACTTCCCAAAGTAAATTTCAGGTAAAATTCAGACCCCTTTCCCAATGTTTGTAACAATGTATGTATACACATAGAAGAAGACTGACAACACGTAAATTCCTGTAATAGATAATTCATTTGAAAGTTAAAACTAAAAATATCTCAAAATGTTTTCTCCCCATTAACTATTGGAAAGAATAGCAAATAATTAATGTAGACTTTGGTCCCCAGGAAATGCAGTAATTTGGAAGAGAATACTGAAGCTTTATTGATTTCTGAAATAATATAAGACTATAAACAACCAATAACCCACAGATAACTTTCCGATGGATAAAAAAAGGGGTGGAATAGCCTTTAACAAAAATATTAGGGAGTGTTGTGGTTTGTAACATGACTCAAGGTATTGGCATAAGGGGAAATACGCACTGAACAAACAAAGTATGAATTCCAAATATTGAGAGTCCTTTTGTTTGCATAATAACTGCTAAAATATCCTTGGAAAGTTATCAAGAAATTCCAGAAAAATGCCTCTACTGGCATTGTACTGAAAGGCTTCACTTAGTCTTCAGTAGCTTGAAAAGAGTCAGACAAGAACAAGGGTTAGCAAGGAGACATGGATTAGTACAAAAGTTTCCACAACCTTGTTAGGTAATATAATGGAAATGTTGTGCAGTCCTTAAAACTGCAGAAAATCTCACAGAGAGAAAACTACAGATTTCAGACAAGCAAGTGAAATTAAGGCATTTTTATGTGACGTGATCTGATCTCCTGGGATATGATTGCTGAATCTTGAAAGAATATTTCTCTCTGTGTTTATGTATTACACACACACATACACAAACATTGTTTTTGTGGCTCAGGTCTGAAAAGATTGCTGACCTGTGAACTAGAATAAAGAATATGCATACAAATATAAATTTTCTGCTTGCTAGGGTAATTCTTATTCTCAATCTGCAAAGCACAGGTGTTACATACAATTTTTTATCTTCTTTACAAATGATTAAAACATCAGGGCAGTCAGTGCTAGAGCTTGATATTGCTTGCTAGATTTCTTTATAAGCATCAAAATAGAATTTGGATGCTACTTATTTTTCTGCATTTTGGAAGCCTGAAACCCCTGTGCATTGGCCGTTAACAATGCCTGGATTTGCTGTCATTATCCTGAGATAGGTCTTCTTTTGTGTCAGTGAGAGATGTGCCTGTGCATTGTGAGATAGTTAGCTTACCATCATGAGTCACAACCTGTTGTCAAACAACTATTCACATTTGGCAGGCAGTGCCTGAATTCTGATTAGTAGCTCTGTATACAGAGAGATATAAAAGGAGAACAGGTTCAACTTGATTTTTGTACAACTCTCACTCTCTAAAACACAATTTGATATTTCCCCTCAGGAATATAATGTGCATTTGAATAAATGGATTGGTACTACGGGATCTTTTCCCATAACTATTTAGTTAGTTTCACACCTTGAAAGAATTTGGATTGCAGATTCACTTTCATGTTACAGCATGTATCCCATATCTTCATACTCCCTAATCTATCAGACTTTGGTGTACATGGATCACTACTCAATGTGCTTAAAACAGCAGTCATGGAAGTGATTTGAATGTTTTTTTTTTAATTTTATGGACATAAGATATACAGGAAATTGAAGCATGGAGATCTTGGTGCTCTCTGAATTTATTTGTTTGCTTGCAGACAGTTTTATTTTTAACCAACTAGGTATAGTGTTGCTGAATCCGATTTATCAACAAATAACAATTGAGGTCAGTAACACACCACTATCCCAACCATCCCTCTGTCCCTCAAAAGGATCTTGAAGACAGTTATAGACCATCTTCAAACTGCACCCCCAAAAGTGTTCAGAATAAGGAACAATGATCACTGCCTTTCCCAAACTGCAGGACTTAACACAAAAAATCCCCTATGCTTATTCCATTTAAAAGACAAATAAAATAAGTTGCTTTCCTTTACTCATGTTCCTCTTTCACTTTGTGTCCATTTGTCCCATTATATGCAAAAAGTCCTACTCATTCTTAGGAATGGGACCTGAAAAGCCACTGACCCCTTGAAAAAAAATCTGAAGCCCAGAAGCTGGGAGGCAAAATGGAGAAATGGTTCATCCAGAACTTCCACAAAGCAGCATTAAAGAAAAAAGTGGGACTGGCTTTACAACAGTTTTAAATATGGTGCAGTTGGCTCAGAAATAAGTTTGTTTAGCTCTTAAGCAGAGTCAAAGATGCATGTTAGAAACAACAACAACTGTGTGTTCTGCCTGGTGCAGTGTCTTTATTTGTACTGCAATGCTGTTGTGGTTCACCGGCAGCCAGTGCAGCCGGTAGAGGTATCGGACTGTGAGGACGAAAGGGAACCAGTCAGGGAGTCTGGAGAAAACTTGGATGAGGGTCCTGCGTCTGATTCAGGGATGGGGCCAGGACCATCTGGGAGCCTTCAGAGCCTTTGGAGTCTGGCAGCAGCAAAGCAGAGGACCCAAGGGAGGCTGTTCCCAATGAACATTTGTACAGAGCTGCCAGAAGGCGAGAGCAAACTGAAGCAGAAGGGGTGACTCGGGAGTAAGGCTGGGAGGTGATTGCTTCTTCCGTAAGGAATAAAAGTCAGACCTCAATGAGGAAAAGCTTTGCAGAAAGCAAAGCAGTTCAGTAATCTCTGAAACTCTGTACTCTGGTTGGTTTTTTCTGGGTTTTGGGGTTGGTTTAGGTTAGCCTGAATTGGACTTCTGTTTCTTGGCAGCATTCAAAAGCATGCTCTTATCTGGAGGAACTATGTACCATGAGTTTTGGCTGGGAATGCAAGTAATTCCCAGGTCGCATTAAAAAAGGTTTATTTTTAGATTCAGTTTGTGTTTTATTAAGTTGGATGAAGCCTGGCTCAGAACAAGTGCCATTATATTTGGCTTATTACAAAATATTCTCAGTATACAGATTTTCCGATGAAGTTAAACAACCATTTTCACTCAAGGTGGAGCATCTGCATACACATTCATACTTTTCTTTTAAGGTTATAATTCTTTACTCATTACCAATACCTGCTTTGAGCAAGAAACACAAACTTTGCTCCAGGACATCACTGGTTGGACAACTTTAGACTCTAGTTGTGGATGCCATTTAAGCATTTATGTTGTATCACTGAACATAAAGTAGGACTAGAATTAAAGGCCTGACCATAAAGCAGGTTGAACAGTCCAAGCACCATCCTAATATCTGTATTTGATGTACTGTACCATATGCATAACTCTCTGTGGAAATAAATGAGAAGACAAACATTAAATGTGTTTCTATGTACTTTAAAAAAAATAGAGCATTCATAATTGGCAGATAGTAGTTCGATTCCATTTGCAATATATTTTTCAGGATTTTTCTAGTGAATCACTTTCTAGTGAATGGCTAAGCCAGACTAAGATCCAGGAGTTGAATAAGTGCAGTTCTTGTTCAGAGGACCACAGATAAGCAGAAAGCTGCATGTTTAGATTGATTGTCATATCAATCAACCTTGAGCCTATTTTCATTAAGATCCATTCATGATCAGGAAAGCAAAGCTACCACAGCAGCTGTCTTTGGTGAAAGCACCATCAGCCTCATTTATTTGTGAGAAGCTTTGCTGGGAAAGTTTTATAATATGTAAATGAAAGTTGCACAGAGCTACTGACACTTTTTGTTTTCTTGTGCTCATTTTTAAAAATCACGGATTATAATTATTTTTATTTAGAGTTTGACGCACAGTGTAAGCTTCTTTCATAATTTTCAGGCCAAATGTGTGACTCCCCCTGACATTGTTGAAAAAGAGTTCTTATTCCAGAAAAGTATTTGGAAAATACTGATGTTGAGAACTGATGTTGTTTAAACTCTTCTCCATTCGTATTTATTTTACTTATTTATTTATTTAGTCAATCGCTTACAAGATAATAGGAATAAATGTAAATATGAGTAAGAATACAGGAAATAGGTACGAATAAATAGGGACAATAGGACAGGGACAGTAGGCACAATTGTGCACTTATACACAACCCTTACAGACCTCTTAAGAATGGGGTGAGGTCAATAGTAGATAATTTATAAGGTTAAAGGAGTGGGGGTTTGAGGATGTAACAACAGGGGTGGGATGCTACCGGTTCTACCCGGTTCTATAGATTCGATAGCTCTGAAAAGCAGCAGACACCAAATCGTTTCTGTTTGCTGCTGTCCTTTACTTCCTGCTTTTTCAATGTCAACCGCTTTGCATGGCACAGCTGAGGTTGAAAAAGCAGTGAAAAAGAGGCTTTTCAAATGTTGTGCACCTGCGCACAGCACTTTTCAGCTGTCCAGATGGCACAGCCTAAGGTTATTTTACATGTGCGCACATGCACACAAAAATGTAATCACCAAACCGATAGTAATGGCGGTTGAATCCCACCCCTGTGTAACAACAGAATCAGATAGTGCATTCCAGGCATTGATCACTCTGTTGCTGAAGTTATACTTTCTGCAATCAAGTTTGGAGCGGTTTACATTGAGTTTGTATCTATTTTATGCTCTTGGACTGTTGCGGTTGAAGCTGAAGTAGTCATTGACTGGTAAGACATTGTAGCAGACAATTTTTTATACGATGCTTAAGTCCAACTACAGGCAGCGTAGTTCAAGGTCGTCTACCCAAAATCTCAATCCTGGTGATATGGGATATTCTGTTGCGAGCAGAGGAGTGTAGTACTCTTCTTGTGAAATACTTCCAGATTTGCCCAATTGTATTAATGTCTGGTATACTGTGCGGATTCCAGGCTGATGAGCTGCATTTGAGTATTGGTCTAGCAAACGTTTTGTATGCCCTGGTTAGCAATTCAATTTTACTGGAGGAGAAGCTTCATAAGATTAGATTTACAACTCTTAAAGCCTTTTTGGCAATACTGTTACAGTGAGCTCTGACATTTAGGTCGTTTGATATGAGAACTCCAAGGTCCTTGACAGAGTGAGGGTTGTCAACAAGGTCATATCCACCTAGATTGTATTTGGTGTACTAATTTTTTTTACCAATGTGTAGGACAGAGCATTTGTTGGTCGAGATTTGGAGTTGCGAATTGTTTCACCATTCAGACACATAATTAAGGTCTAAAACTCTTTGAAAATGACACTGTGCTTTTATTGTCATCCTCCCTATGTCTTAGGCCATGGTCTCCTCAAGTTATTTGGACAATAGAAGGCAGAAGCATCAGGTATGCTTGCTGTCTTGAGGTGTGTGTGTGTGTGTATATATATATAAATATATATATATTCTTAAGTTTTCATGGGTACTTACATGTATGCTGTTCAGCTTTGTTCGGATATTTTCCCACATCATTATAGTTGTGCTTTTAAAGTTGTAGCAATGTTTCGGCAGAATCTCATCTGCCATCTTCAGGCTTCTGTATAGTGTTTGTCTGTGAGTCAGACTTTCACAGTTGTTTCAGTTTTAAATTTGGGGCCAGCCTACTGTTGTGCCAGAATGGTTTTTTCTTCATCCTGATTGGTTGGGAGTCTTGGTCTGTGTTTATTGGTCTTGGAGTTTGCTGTGTTCTGCTTGATTGGTGTTTCTAATATCTTCTGTCTGTTTTGTGGCTTTTTTTCTTGATTGGCTGGAAACACTGTGTTCCTGTATTGAAAGCTTTTAGTGCAGCTTGGCTCCGAGTAAACGGACGACTATCATTTGTTAGGAAGCTAGGTTTCACCTGGGTGCCTGGTTCTGGGAATCTGTTTGTGCCCAGGTGTTTGCCTGGCTTGCGGTGTGGAGATTTTTTTGTTTGTGAGTGCAGGCTTCTAGATAATTGACAATCTGGTGGAGTCATCTCTTCTATTCATGCTTNTATGGCTTCTCTGATAATTCTGTGGCTGGGGTTTTCTATAGTGGCTAGGGTTTTGGTGCCATTGAAGTCGATGCTTTTACCTCTGGCTTTCATGCATTGGACTAGTGAGGAAGTGTGTTCCAGCTTTTTTACTGCATTTTTGTGTTCATCCAGGCGGTTATAAAAAAAAAAAATCTCCACACCACAAGCCAGGCAAACACCTGGGCACAAACAGATCCCCCCGATACTTCTAGTTCAAACACGTATCTGGCTGGCTGTGTGATGAACCACTCATAACTGTTATTGGAGATAAAAAAATGTCTGGATTGTAGATAGTGCAATATCTGGGGACAGCAGAATAGGGTATCTATTTCTGTGATAGGAGTGCTCAATACTGTCCTTATGAGGAGAAGCATGCTATATCCTATTTCTAAGTTGTCTGACAAGGAATTATGAAACTTAAAAAAACAAAATTTCAAGGATTCAGAGTATTGTAGTAACTGCTAAAGCCCATGTCACACAGCACCAAGGGATGGAAAGAGGATGTAAAATGGAGAGAAACACTTGCCATCCGTTGGTT
>BHFT01053469.1:0-48231 GCA_004320025.1 Laticauda laticaudata
CACTGACAGGAGATTACGTCATGGCCAATGCAGTTCCTGAGGGTGAGATCGCCACTGAGGAGCAGCCCTCTGAAACCGCTCTCCTCACAGCCCACAAACAGCCAGTCCTCTTCACCCAGACCAGCTACCCTGTCCAGCATTAAGCCACAGCAGAACCCTCAACACTGCACCCCCATCCACGACTTGACCCGTGATGATAACGCCCCTGCTGTCACAAATGAGGAAAACAGCCGCCACCAGAGGCCAACCCACCCCACCACCCCCACCACCACTCACAGATCAGCATGGAAGCAGCCGAAGGCCAGACCACCATGTCTGTTGGAGACAGGCGACACAATGAAGACCAACACAGAACTCTTCTCACTTTGTCCACTGGACAACACTCCTTGGGCGGAAGCCCTTCTCCTACATTGACCCAGACCTGAGGTACCTGCCGAGCCGAGTACATGATGAGCAGAAATGCAGCACCCTCTGCACAACCCTGAGGCCCAGCCTGAAGCTCTCCTAACCCAGTCCAGGTCGCTCTCCACCCCAGGCGATGTTCACAGCCTTCATGGCTTTCAACCACCCCTCACCTACCAAGGCTACGACTTCCCAGGAACTCCCACTACCCAATCAGAACTTCCCATCCCAGCCCAGGTTCATCGATGCCACAGACGCTCACCCTCACCCACTGCAGACCAGACAGCCACAAACTCTCCAACCCTCCTCACCACAACCAAGCCGGTCAATGAGACATCTGTCATCAGTTATGTCGGCTAATCTATTCCTTGGATTGAAGGACTTCTCAACCTCACGGGACCTGGAGTCAGCTCTATATAGCTTCGAACACAGCACACCACCTGTTGTACCCTATAGGGCCAAGCACCCAATGTGCCTCAGACCATCACTCAAGCCACAGCCACATCCACAGTCACTGGCCCGCTTCACAGCTGAAGACTAGGACTAACTAGAGTACTCAGAATATCCTCACGAGACTGATTTTAATTTAAATATTTATTTAATAGTATAAGTTACCTACAGAAGTAATAAAGTTATCTTTGCTTACAGACACCTTAGTTTACTGGGTTCATTTTGTTTACTTAATAAAGGTGTGAAAACTTGAAAAACTGGTCACCTTTGCATGCTTGTGGAATAATAAGATAGTGTGGGATAGAATAAACCTCCAGTGCAAACATAGTGGACTGTATGTCCACCATCCATGTGACTCAGAATTTTCTCCCCTTTTTATGAAAATATCTGTTGCCACTAAGTGTGCCCTTCTACATACTCTAGAACATACTGGCCAGCACATCCTAAATATACGAATATATCTCAGATACAAATGTTGGTCATCTAATTCCCGTGCCTACTAACTGCTGTTAAACGCTCCCGTGTACCTTTGTTCCTCCTTCTTCCCATTTTTCACTGCCAGCAGATGTGATTGCGAGATCCAAGATGCCAGAGATGCAGCGGACCATTAACGGATAATGACATAGACACATTTTTGCCCATATATGCGTGGATGTACATCGACCGGCAAAAGTCATCCGTTCACAAAGTTTGTGCAGCTCAAACTTCTTGCGTGATGAAATAGCAATGGAGGAGCTCAGTGATAGACCGTATGAAACACGTATCAGTGAGTACACAACAGATGCATAGCGTTTTCCAACGGATGGCATGCTTTTTTTAACATTTTACATCCTCTTTGCATCCGTAAGTGCAGTGGGACCGGGCCTTTCAAAGAAGGTGCCAAAAAATCAGTGGTCACAGTCCTGATATGTATATGTATATACATATGTATCAGGACTGTGATCACTGATCTGTCTGTCTGTCTGTCCATCCATCCATCCATTCATCCATCCCTCTTTGGAGTTATAATTACATGTTGTATATGCTTATGTGAAAGTCAGTCCCACTAAGTTTGTTTCCACAACATACTTAACTTGGTTACAGTATACTGAGTCACAACTCAGATGGGTTTGCGTCCTTTAAATAATCAAATCTTATCCATGATTAACCCCAACCAAGTTTAGCTCGGAGTAAAAATATAGCTTTGGGTGATTGATTAACTAGGTTAAAAATATGAGCCTATTTAGAAACACTGAAGATCTTGCAGCTAAATATGAGTCTAAGTGATGGCCAGTTAATTCCTTGGCTTGTTTCATACATCACAAACTGGTTACTAATCTATTTTCAGGGATCTCCCAACGTATTGAATCCTAAACAAACAGGCTGGTTTTATAGACTGTTACTGTGACCTTTCCTTTCCATTAATAAACTGAAAACTAATAAACTAACCAGGCTCTGCATATTATGTGGAATAATTTATCTGTAACCAGTGTTGTCAAAATAGTAATTGGAAATTAGCCCAAATGCAATAATAAAATACAGCAAGATTACCTAGAATACTCCCTCATGAGTCAGAATTACCAGCAAAAATTATCCCCGAAAAAAAAATTGTCCCTCCATGAGGTTGATCCTTTCTCAGGCTTTGGATGACTGTCTTCACCCTGCTTTTAAGTAGCCCCTAATTGAAAACAGTGACTCACCAGCAGATCACATAACAGAGCAATGCTCTTACAGGACTCCAATGTGCTATATGCTCTCAGTTGCCAGCAATTTCACACTGCATAATCCATAGGTCCTGTACAAACATGGCAAACTCCAACTGAATAGGCTTAATGAATTTCATCTTTAACATAATAATATAAAAATGTCCCCATGGGGATCAGGCCAAAGTGCATCTTGGATCTCTTCAGCAGAGCAGCACTAAATTGCTGCTCTCCAGTGTGAGCATTGCAGAAAACATGCCAGCTTCAAGAAGTGTGGACTGTACTCTTACTTTGCTTTGGCCATAAAGCAGAATAAGGGCTCTGTTTATACTCTAAGGCAAGGGGGAAAGGAGAAAGATACAGCCAAATGCCTCCTTTGGTGTTAGTTTCTGGTAGCAGAAGACTGCAGGTCTTTGGTCTTTTCTCTGATCCCATGGACTGATCACTCCAAAGGATTGGAGAATTGGCAACAAAGGAGATCTTCTCCCTTGCTTCTCCCTCCTCATCATGCCCTTCCACCAAGGATGGCAGGCAAAGCAGAGAAGAAAGGGGAGCCTTTTCTCTAAGCAGGGTAGAAGTTGCCTATGGTTTAACTGAAGGGCTGTCAGCTGTTTCTGCCCAGAAACCATGGGCATCTTTCCTGCAAGGCTGCCAGAGTGAACCAAATTAATTCACGAGCTTTTATTTTAAGGATTGAATTTTGGGCCTTGAGTGAAAAGCATTGACCCACTTGATTATTTCCAATACTGCATCACAGTTAGGATGAGTCTCCATCATGTTTCAAGTGGGCTTCTCCTTCACAGGAGTTTCCACAAGTTCTGAGACTGGTCACCATCTCTGGTTGTCTTGCATCAAAGTTCAGGATTTAGGAAGTTAATATTTGGACAAGATAGGGCTGGAAAACCACTTCTCAGGGATGGTTCCAGTAAAACTGTATATGGTAGAGAATTGAATTAGATTATCTTTGTAGTCCCTTTCAACTGTACAATTTTATGTCTCTACCATTCAAAATATTCTGGATATGCATTTCAGATGAAACTGGCTTGTTTGGAGCAAACCATAACATCTCAAACTTCACTTTGACTTGGTTTCCATCAAATCCTATGGAGATGACTGAAGAAATCTTATAAAATTATCTTGGAAGAGTTCAAGCCTCTTGAACTGGAAGTGGATGGAGTTCTTGGTGATGTAGGTATGGCATCTTGTATTATAACCATGTTCCTTCTGGTTGGTCAAGACCTCCAGGGAGGGAGCATTTTATTCCATGTGATGGTAAATGCCTCTTTGAAAGAGGGGTGATTATGCTGGCTGTGAAAGGTGGTTGTGCTCTCTGATCTGACCAACATACATCCAGTCGCAAACCTGTCCTTTCTAGGCCGAGCCTGAAACAGGGATGGTGGCACTCTAAGCCTCAGATTGGGTATTCTCTTTGATCTCTCAGTGGCCTTCAATGGTAACCCTCTGAGTCAGTTAATGAATTATGAGGCATGATTTTATAGTAGATCTCCTCCTTCCTCCGTGGGTGCTTCAAGATGGTATTGGTGAAAAGGAAATGGTTGAGCCCTAGGCCTCTGCTTTGTGGATGCCTTTTCAATGTCTGCATGAAACTGTTGGATGAGGTCATCTGCCAGTAGAGGGTGAGGTGTTATGAATATGTAGACTGGATTACTTATGCATCTCTATTCCTGGCCATCCAAGTGAAGCTATTGAGGTCCTGCTCTAGTGTTCGGTGGCTTACAGTCTGGATCAGGAAGAAGATGGTACAGTGTAACCCTGCCAAGATAAAATGGGGTCCCCTGAATCTGGGAATTAGAATATTTCCATCTTTGCTTCTTGATGGGGCAGCACTACCCCATTCAGACTCGGTGCACAATCTGGCACTTCTCCTGGACTCACAGCTCCTGTTCAAAAAGGAGACAGTGTCTATCGCTAGGAAAACTTTTATACAACTGCATCTTTTGCATCAATTGCATCCATTCTGGGAGGCCCTGGTCATGATCATTCATGCTTTAGTCACTTTTCAACTGGACTACTCTCATGCATTCTATATGGGGCTGCTTTGGAAGACCATGCAGCTTCCTTTCATCTAGAATGGAGCAGCATGGGTAGTTCTGGCCAGAGTTTGATATGCCTGTGTAACATCATGATGTATTCTAATAATTTCTGGGTATGATTCAAGTGCTGACCTTTAAAGCCCTACATAGCAGAACACTGGGATACCTGAAGGTATCATCTTCCCACCTCAGAAGCTGCCATAAGGAGGGCATGCTACAGGTTCCATTATTGAAACTTTGCTACCTTATGGGACCGAGGAAACATGCCTTTTCTAAGGCTGCAGCTGTGCTCTGAAACTGGAGTGGGTCAATTTGCCATCGGCAATTTGCTGCAGCCAACTTGCCATGGCCAACTCACAATGGGACAACTTATGGTCGGACAATTTAACAATTCAATTTAATTATTTAAAATAAATAAAAAATATTTTAATTTTTGTCATTCACATTTCATTTTGTCCCTCCTTTTGCATCCTTTCCTTCATGATTCAATTCCACCGTTTCTTTGATATTAGTGTAACTCTTGTCCTGCAGTGAACTGGCCACAGCAACTTGGCTGCGGTGAATTGTCCTAGACCCCTCTGAAACAATCTCCCCTCAATAAACAAGCTTTAACTCTCCTCACCTTGATGAAAGTCATTAAAGATCAAACTTTTTCCTCAGGCATTTTTGTCCAGTTGAGTGGTGTTCTCTTTTGGTTGTTTTATTATGTTTGGCTGCCATTTTACACTTTATATTTATACTGTATATTATGTATGCTTTAATGTTGTATGGTTCTCTTGCTTTGTTTTTTTTTTCTGTTGTATACCACCCAGAGTCAAACTGTTTGAGTTGGGCAGCCCTATAAATCCAACAGATAATTTTACTCCCAGAAACTACTCCCAGAAACTGTCCCTGGAACAGTCCAGGAGGAACTTTGAGATGTGATTCAGATGGAAGTGTGATGTTTTGTTCCCATATTGACAACTTTTGCAGATACCTAATTCTTAGATTGAAATTTACAGCTGCTACACAATGAGTCATTATCATCCACCTATGTAATATGACACCAATATCATTAAAGACAGCTCAGACTTCATCAGTGCATACATAGTTAGTTTGGTTGCCCCAGGGTACATAAATTTACGCTTCCTTAAATTGAATTAGAGATGTGCATGCGGTTGATTGTTCACCCAATTTAAAAAGATTCTTCTGGAACACTTCACAACCACTTCTAATTTTTACCACAAAGAATAGTATGATCTGCAACCTTGGCTAGCATACTGCTTACTTCTAAGTCAAGATCCTTTAAAAACAAATAAAAAAGCAACTGGTCCCAGCAGTGATCTTTTAAGGCAGAGTTCCCCAATGTTTCTGGCTTTGTGGACCAGCGAGATGATTTTGTAAATGGCCGGCAAGCACATGTGTGCATGCAGGTCTATTTGCACAAATGGCCTGCCATTCACGCAAAGTGCACACATTCACCCACTGCTTGCGCAGGTGAGGATGTGTGCATGCACTTCTGCAGCCCAGTTGCAAACACCTCACGGTCCACAGGTTGAGGACCCCTGCTTTAAGGAATTCCACTATGCATCCCGCTTCACTGAGAAAACTGGCATTTTATTCCTATTCTGCTTTCTGATAAAATATTTGTAGCTCAGGGCTGTCCCTGGTGCTCTTTGAGCTTGGTTGTTTTTTTGCAGACTTTTCATTACCAAACTAGGTAACATCATAATCCCCGTTAGAAGAGAATGGGGTTTGTTTCCATTCATTTGTTCTCAGGGGTATGCCTTTTGGTGCTGGTGGGAGTGGTCTTGGTAGTTTCTTAATTAGGCTGATGTTTATAGATAGTCCTCAACTTAGGACCACAATTGAGCCCAAAATTTGTTTTAAATGAGATATTTGTTTTGCCTGATTTTACGGCCTTTCTTGTCACAGTTGTTAAATCAATCACTGAAGTGGATAAGTTAGTAACCCAGTTGTTAAATGAATCTGGCTTCCTCATTGACTTTGCTTGTCAGAAGGTTACAAAATGTGATCATATGACCTTGGACACAGCAACGGTCATAAATATGAATCCAGTTGCCAAGCATCTGATCACATGATTGTGGGGATGCTGCAACATTCGTAACAGTGAAAAATTGTCGTAAGTCACTTTTTTCAGTGCCATTGTAACTGTGAAGCGTCAATAAATAAACTGTTGTAAGTCAAGGACTACTGTACTTGTTTGTAAGTACTTGTTTGTCTGCACTGGTAGTTTCAACATGAGGCAAACAATCAAGAGGTAAACAACATCCCAATGAAGGAATTACCAATGCAAACAAACTAACAGTAATGAGGACAGTATTGTATAAATATAACACTGCAATGACTCAAATAACTTTTGATGAGGGACTTTGTTAGGGTTTTTTTTTTAATTCAAGTTGCAATGTTGACAAAATCATTTTCATCCACTTATCCACTGATATCTCCTTTTGGATCCCTTTTTAAAAACATGTGTCAGTTCTTGTTCTCCAGCACCAAAACTAAATTTAGTAACAAGTTCCATATTTTGCCCAAATATTTTATATTTGAATTCTTTTAAGAATTCTTGGGTAGATGCCACCAGGACCTGAAGACTGAGTAGTTTCTCAAGATTTCTGTCTGGTGTTACCTCAGTTTGCTATTTTTGTTTCTATAAACACTCAAAGAATTTACAGTAATTAAATATTAAGACCATAAGAAGAATGAATCTGAGGGTGATTTGATGGTCTAAAATTATATTCCTATTCAACAACTTTTAAATGAGGGAACAAGAAAGCAATGATTGTATATAATTCTACTCCTCTGGTCCTTTTCCTCCTCATTCTTCCCTTTGCTTTACCCTTTTTTTGCCAAGTTTGTATTCCAATTTGTTCTCTTCTTTAAGACAAGCTTTCCACTTCCTGAAAGAAAACTCTTATCTTTTATGGTTTCTTGAACACTATTAGCCGTACTGGCCTCTTCCTGAATTTGGTTGACCCTTTCTTCCTCTGTAAACTTTAAAGAACCACCTGGTGCTATGAATATTTAGCCCCTTTTGTACTTTTCTTTCAATCTCTTATTGACCTTTAGCTTTGCATACAAGGGTTCATAGTCCTCCTAACCTTCCCTAGTCATCCCAATGCACCAAACTAGGCCAACATTGAGTTGCAGAGTTTAGTGTGTTGTCGGATCCCAGCCGTTGCATTACCATCTTGTGTGAAATGGGCTATTATTAAATCATAACTTGATTTATTTTTAGCAGAGCAAGTTAAGTGAGCCCAGCAACTCTGTTCTGCGAGCCTCGATTTTGGGTTAAGGTGCTGGGAGGGGGGAACGGGACGGGACCAAGCAATGGCTACCTCTTAGTTTGAATGACTCAAATAAACCATTTTCTGGAATCACACAACACATGGAACATAAATTAACCGAATAAGTTTGATATCCACAAGATCACTTCGTCAACCCTGGCGTGTTGTGTGAGCGCAGGGGCAATGCCTTCACCTCACCAGGCCAGACATTGGGGGGAACGGAGCCTACAACCTTACTGGGGAATGTTTTGATTCCTTGGCGGCGCCTCAGAAAGGAGCGAGGCGGCCACTCCTTCCGCAGGCACCACCAGCTCGGCCTCCGCCTCAAAGACGGCCGGTCTCCCCTCCTCTCCAGCTCCTCCTCCGAAGGGGCGGTCTGCGCAGGCAGGGGGAAATAGCCGGGCAGCACCGTTTGCTCGGTGTATTCCTGCCCCTGGAAACCTTCCTTTTGCACCCTCCCACCTGCTCCTTCCGCCCAGTCCACCCGCCTATAAAAAGAGAAGTTGCCGCTGGCAAAAAGAGACGGTGAAGGAAGCTGCTGGAAGCGGGCATCGCGTTTTAAAGGGCGCTCGGGTTAAACCGGCCGGGACCTTTTCTCTTTGGACGAAGACACGGGCTTTTTCCGGACTAATCGGGGGCGGGAGACCCACTTGCCGGACCGCTATGGAGGTGAGCGCGGCGCGGACGTCGTCGAGCGACATCGCGGACCTGAACAGCCAAGACGCCCAGACGGTGTGCGAAGCGCTGGGCCGCTACGAAGAGACGCTTCGCGGCGCGGTGAAGGAGATCCACGTGGATATCCAGGTCTTTAAAAACGGCGTGGACCGACAGGTGGCCGAAGTGCTGCGCTTGGCTAACCCGCTGGCCAGCACCGTAGCCGAGCTCCAGCAAGAGAACCAGCAGCTGCGGGCGCAGGTCGAGCATTTAAGTCAGCAGGTGGAGATCCTCAGCCGGGCAGCCGGACTCCCGGACGTCTCCAAGCCGGCATCTCCGACGGCGTTAGCGGCATCGCCGAAGTTGGGAAGCAGCGGCGGCGGCGGCGGCAGCAGCATCAGCAGCCGCTTTGCCAGCCACGCTAGACTATCCCTTTCCAGCAAGAGTCAGGTAACCGTGTGGCAGGAGCGGAAAAGCGCCGTCCGTGAGAGAGCTGCGTGCAGAAATAACTTGATCTCCGAAGGGATCCCCGGCGCGCTGTTGAGCCAACCGGTCGCCCTCGGCCCTTCTGCCCCCCCCCCCGAGCTTTGGTCAGATCTCTTGGCTTGTCTCTTCCATTCCCCCGACTCCAGCGCCCCCTTCCCTCCCCTCCTTTCCCTTCCCCGTTGAGATGATTTCCCCTCCCTCGGTGCGACTTCACTTCTGCTTTGCAGCTCCACCCCAGAAGGTCGCAGAGAGGAAGAAGAGGCTCTCGTACGCTCCGTCGGGGAACGTCCCGCCCTTTGCGAATATGCCCCTCCCACTCCCCGAATCGGCACCTTTCAATCCTAACCGAACTTCCAGGGCGGAGCCGTGGAAGTTTTCTGGAGAAGTCCCTCGGGCTAACGCTTTCTGCTGTTGGATCGGTTCTCTTGGGAATCCTTTTGGGTTCCGTGCTGGGGCGGATGTTTGCATGTGTAGGGAATCTGCTGCGGGTGTTTTGTTGCGGGCAATTCCTTTTGCGCCCCCTCCCCTCTCCCCCGGTTTTGAGGGGTGGGAGCGCTCCCGACGAGCGCGTTGACTTCTTGCGCATGACTGAAACTGCGCTAAGCTGCGATCTGGTTGCTGCTAGGCGGGGCGATCCGTGGGCTATAGGAATTTGGAAAAATTAGAAGGGGGCAGGTCGCAAAAAAAGCAAAAAAGAAGCCATCCTTCTTTTTTTGCAGCTTATCTTTGAAATAAAGCAGGATTTTATTTCGGGTCAGGCTTTCCAAAGCACAGACTTGATTTCATCACAACTAATATCAAACTTCGGACACAGGTAAAGCGTGCTTTTAAGCGTGATCATCATATATCCTCCTGGCTTGGAAAGTTTTTCAAGACATGATCCTTCCGTCAAAGAATTGGAACAAATCCTCTGTTGAAGGAGAGGTGTTCAGCCAGGAGAAGGGACAATAAGAAGCAATGGAATCTTTCCCTTGAAGCCTTTAAAGAGCTTTCCTGTACTAAACCAACAGATTTGCTTCGTGTTTCGGAACCAGAGAGTTCATATTACAGGGCTGTGCTAATCACAAAACCTTTGGGCTTTCAATAAATTATGTAAGTCTGAAAAGATGCCCCTGGATTCTTTCTGAAATAAGCTGATTCTACTAACTGATACAATCTTCTTTGAGAATGGAGCAGAATGCTTTGTTTCATGCTGTAGGTTGGTGGTTCAGTGTGTTGTAGAAATCCAGTAGGTTGTGTGAATCAGGCTTAAGGTGGTTTATTTGTTTGGGCCTAATATGCTTTATGAATATGCCGATCGGGATCATGTCTTATTAACCAGGTATGTTATATCAACTCAGCCACACTTTTGTACCACGGTGATTCATTCACTAGGATCTTTTAAAGATGAGTCCAGGTGCCAGGAGGACAGAGTGTTTTCTGCCAGAGGGAGCTAATTACACATGACCTTTGAGACAGTCTCCAACTCTGATTCTTCTGTGGTTGTGTGAATCATGGTTTTCTTTTTCTCCCACAATCCCCCTGGATGTTTCCATGTGACTGGAACAGCTGCCTCCTTTTTCTGTTTTAGCCTGTTGCCCAGAGATATTTGAGGTAAAGCAGTTGTGTAGACATCTGTCCAATGTAGACTTGGCCTCTATCTGTTGTACTTCACATAATCGATAGAATAGAATAGAATTCTTTATTGGCCAAGTGTGATTGGACACACAAAGAATTTGTCTTGGTGCAAATGATCTCAGTGTACATAAAAGAAAAGATACATTCGTCAAGAGTCAAGAATCATCGGGTACAACACTTCATAATAGTCATAGAGTACAAAAAGCAATCAAATCATACTAGGAAACAGTCAATAAAAATTGTTAGGATACAAGCAACGAAGTTACACTCATACAGTCATAAGCGGAAGGAGATGGGTGAAAGGAAGGATGGGAGGATTAATAGTAATAGTAGTGCAGACTTAGTAAATAGTGTGACAGTGTTGAGGGAATTATTTGTTTATCAGAGTGATGGTGCTTGGGAAGAAAACTGTTCTTGTGTGTAGTTGTTCTGGTCTGCAGTGCTCCATCACTAATTCCCTTTTTTCCATCTCAATAGATGCTTCAGACAAGCTCCTTTCTCTCAAATTTTCAGACTGAGTTGTTTGGTTGTCCATGATATCCTCAGAAGTCTTCTTCAGCATTAAAGTTAAAAAACATCAATTCTCTTCCTTTCCTGCTTCTTCAAAATATAACAAGGAGACTTAAAACCAGGCTAGGTACCGTGTTTCTCACATAATAAGGCCGGGCCTTATTTTTTTTTTGACCCCCGAAAAAACGGCTAGGCCGTCTTTTCGGGGGTGACTTAATTTCCTCCCCCACCAAGAGCGGCCCACCAAGAGACTTTAGGGCAGTCTCTTGCCGGCGATTGGAGCTCCCCAAGTGTGGTCAACAGTCACTTCGATTGGCCGATCGAAGTGGCCTCGCGGTGAGGGGAGTGTGTGTGTGCGCTCGCCCCAGGCCGCTTCTACCGGCCGATCGAAGTGGCTGTTGACCGCACTTGGGGAGCTTCCATCGCAGGAAAGAGACTGCCCTAAAGGCGAGGGGACTGGTGCAGCCACACATCGCCCTGAAGCAGCTGGGGACTGTGTCCTCAAGGGAGCTAGCTTTCGATCGGCAGATAGAAGCGGCCTCGTGGCGAGGGGAGTGTGTGTGCGCGCTCGCTTCAAGGCCGCTTCTACCGGCCGATCGAAGTGGCTGGTGACTCTGCCTTCAAGAGAGCTTCTATTGGCTATCAGGGTATTCTAGCCTAGGCTACCTGCAGGGCACTCCTAAAGGCAAGTTTTCTCCCCCCCCACCTCCGCCCTTCCTCCCTCATCCCCACCCTTCCCCCCCATTTCTCTTCACCTCGTGTAGTTCTAACAAACGATGTGAGAAATGGCGGGGAAACACATAGTTTTAATAGGCCTAAATTTAGAGGCCGGGGCTCAATTTCATCTCATGCCTAGAAATCATGCTGGGCCTTCCTATTGGTGGAGGCCGTATTGTTGGAGAAACACGGTAGTTTTTGGTAGTTTGGGAATTACCCTTAACTTGCTTGGAAGGGGCAAAGGGCTACAATAGATTTTGTGGTAATATAAAGTGGGAAGGGAAATTTTCTCCCCCTCTCATCTTTCCCTGGTGACTGAGATTCAGTTTCCTTTTAAAGTAGGATAAGTCTACATAAGATTTTAGATACCAGTTTCCATGTGTTTTGTGAATTGCTCTACAGTATTTGGAGAACAGTGGGAAGGTTCTTCTGGTGCCAAAAATAACATTCAGTCTTGTATCTTAGATTGTTTACCTCTACTTTAAGAGCTGTCTGAAAAGAGCAAGGGACTTGCACCATGACGTCTCCGACATACCTCTTTTCAAAATTGGAAAAATATTGTCTGCTTGAGTGCTTTGTCCACACCTATCAGCCTGAGGGTAACTTACCACATACTGGACTGTGTTTGTACAACACACCCAACCCATTGGAGGGGGGTTTTGAAATATATTTTTCAACCATAAATTATCTCAAATATCTGCATTTGCACAACACACTAAGGTATGAAAACATTAACCAAGTTTTATATATTATATAAATGTAGCCATTAGGTCTTCTAATGACCTGGTTAAGTATGCTGTACTGTATAAACACAGCAAAGATGTCTTTTTGCATAGATCTGCCTTGCAAATAATTCTCTCAATGAAATGCCAGGGGTTGAATTGGAGGTCATGATTATGATAGGTAAAAGACAAGTATGCTCCAAGTAATTTTTCTATCTCTTTTTTAATTGTATTCCAGGATACAACATAATGTATATACTGTTCAGATCCTAATCTGATCTGGTGTTGCAGCCTGCTGCCTCCTAAACTCTGTGAAGATTGGTGGGATCCTGTGAATTTATTTTCTAAGTTTGGGCTGATGATGGCAGATGTAATAATTGGAAAGAGCTTTGGACTTGAACCATAAACTATCAGTCATTTCTTTAGCCTGTAAATAGAAGAGTGTGTGTTGGTTTGGGACATGATGTCCTGCATCCATCATATACCAAGGACATTTCTCAAACTGGAAATTTTCAAACTTGAGAGCACAACACTCTTTATCTTTCCCTTTAGGATTTACTAATACTCTTTTTGGCAGCATTCATATACCTACTCTCACAATCTCAATATATTCCTCCAACATTCCCAAATAGCTAGAAATTGATTCCTGTGGCAGGTGGGCCTTTGTAAAATCTTTATGAAGCCAAATGTTACAGAAATTAGGTAGGGCAAATAGATGGAAAATCATCCAGTTCATGATTTTCCCAAAGGAGCTTTTTCAAAAGGCAATTGGACTTCCTTTGTTTTTCCTTGAAGACGTTTTTTGCTTTTCATCCAAGAAGCTTCAGTTCTGATTTGCTCAAACGTTTCAAGGGAAAACAAAAAGAAAAGTCCATTTGCCTTTTGAAAAAGCACCTTTGAGACAGATCTATCATGCTGTTTCTTTTAGGCTAAGCAAAACTGAAGAAAATAAGCAAGAAAGAATATAAAAGAAAGATAAGAAAAAATAATTATACATGCAAGAAAAGGGACATAGCTAAAAGAAGGCTCACCAGATATCCCATGCATAGTAGAGAACATTATCAGCCTTATTTGAACCTATGCCATATATGCACCATTCTCTACCAAGCGTGAATAAGCTGGATTTAAGCACCAGACCATGAGAATATATAGTAACAAGATCTCTGCTATTGAGTCAACTCACAGGGCTTATCTAAAAATTTCATCAACAAGGCAGGAAAACAACAACCCCTTGGCTCTTACCACGTTTGAACTATCCATAGCATTTGGCATATCACCTTTAACCATATCAATTGACTCCCTGGCAGCTGAGTTTGTTCATTAACCAGATTCAGTATGCTCTCTGGACAGTAGGTTCCAGGTAGCTCTCTTGTTACTAATGGTGACTTGATCCCCTTCTTTCCCTCAATAATGTTTTTGAAAGCCTCATCAACTAGTGGCCTTCATCCTATTTTGTGGTGGTTGAATTCGGTTATCTTTGCTAATTTCTGCTTAGCAAAACTGGTGTGTTTGACAAAGGGGAAAAAAGCTTCCATAGCCCAGTTTCAAGGGGTTTTGACTCCCCCCCCATTGAACCCTTTTTATTTTATGTTTTAATTTAGAAATTAGTTATGGGAACAGTCAATGCACATTTTGGCCAGCAAAGTAATTTTGGGAATTTCCTAAATGTTTCTCTGGTCAAATACTGATTAGCACCTTCCTATAAACTCCTGAAGAAGCCTATTATGTACAAGTCAAAATGGATGTCACCAAATCATTGATAAACTGACTAGCTGGGGAAAGGCCACAGTTGGAGTATTAGCTGCAAGTGTGAAAATAGTTATCACAGCTGCTGTGTTTTCCCCCAAAATAAGATCCAATTGGAAAATAAGTCCTAGTATGATTTTTCAGGATGCTTGTAATATAAGCCCTATCCAAAAAATAAGTCCCGTTAAGATTGTCAATCAGACAGATGCATTTATATCTTATTTCCTCAAAATTAAAACCTAACGAAAATAAGCCCTAACATGCCTTTTGGAGCAAAAATTAATATGAAACCCAGTCTTATTTTTGGGGAAACACTGGTCTCATCTGGAAATGAAGGGCTGTTCCTTTTGCTTAGAGTAGAATTGCAAAACATTCAAATAACCACTGAGTAGCTTTTGCATCCAAGATCTGGAAAAAGGTTCAGCCATGAGTATTTACTGATTTGCCAAGCTATCCATTACTAACTCATAAATGCAATACCAGTATTGTTTAAAGTGTTAATAAAATTTAAGAGAGCCAGGAGTGCCCAACACTACTTCCAAGGACATTGTAAAAAAACAACTCCACTTTGACACCAGGAGACAAAATTATCTTCAGTGTGAATGCCCAAATGTGGTAGCTCTCCTAGTTTATATGAATTCTAAGTTTACCATTTGACTATCTTGTGCTCAGAGGAATCTAAAGAGAATAAAGCTGGATAACAATTGAGTTCATAGTGCTGGAAAATGCCAAGACTCATGTTTTTCATCACTTATAATTGTTAGTTGAATAGGTTTTAACAAATATTGTATCATTTATTTAATTATATCTTATTTAATTAAAATTACATTTAATTCAGAGGTGGTATTCAGCAGGTTCTGACCAGTTCTGGAGAACCAGTAGCGGAAATTTTGAGTAGTTTAGAGAATTGGCAAATACCACTTCTGACTGGCCCTGCCCCCATCTCTTCTCTGTTCCTGAGTCTCAGCTGATTGGCTAGGTCTTCTTTTGTTGTCCTGAATAGGAGAACGGAGCTGGAAAGCAGGTTAGTGGGGTGGGGAGGGAATGGGGATTTTGCAGTATCCTTTCCCTGCCATGCCCACCAAGCCACACCATGCCCACCAAGCCATACCACAGAACCGGTAGTAATTTTTTTTTAATCCCACCACTTATTTAATTGTATTAAAATTAAAATACAATTTTAAAATACAGATTAAAATGTGTTTTGTGCATGAAAAAGCAAATGATAAACTATCAAGGAAGAAGATAGTCAATAACTATTATTATTTATTAATACTATTATATTGTTTATGCTTCTACTAAGAAAGTTATCTAATTAGATAATACAACATCTGTAAACAAGCAAACAAGTTCAGAGCACCCAGAATTCCAGTTATATCTCTTCTTTCCTTTAGAAACTGGGAAGAATAAATAAGAACCTGAAGCAAATGAAATGAGAGAGGCAGGCTATCCTTTGGTCCTCTTAGTTCTTGTTTTAGTACCATTGTTCTACCATATCAAGGTTGCCGAAACTCATTTGACTAATGGATGGCAGCAGAGTGATCCTGGAAATTCTTGCTGCCAATCTAATAGTCATTCTGACTTTTTCAACCTAGATACAATAATTTTATTTCTAAGTATCATTGGTGTATAATTGCTGCATGTTAAGGTAAATATACTTTGTTTGAATGTAGCGTGTTATTCAAATGGAACAGTTATGTCCTTTTAATCAAAGTTGATTAATTGAGCTTATTATATAAACCCAGTCACATGGTTGCCAGTGATCTGGACGACCAGGGTAAGTGATGAAGTACCATTACTGATGCATTTTCCTTATGCTCTTAATTACCCAGAGCATCCAACATCATGCCAATAAATGGAATGGCTGTTGGGGTCTGTCCTTCTTTACAAAGTTGTCTCTCAAGGTTTCTTTTAGTCAACAGGCTAAAATCTGGCTGAACAACCAGTCTAAAGTCTGACTTCCATTGTTTATCTCCTTGGCTAGGATGTTTTCCTCCTTCATACAGCCTCCAGCCAGAATCTGGTGTGGATTTTTTGAGTTTGAGCAGGGAAGCAGTGCACTGTCTCTGTGCTGTATTACTCAGGTGGCTGTGGCTTGGAACTATGGTGGATGTCGTGACTATTTAACAGTGATGTCATCCTAAGGAGCTAGGCCACATTCCTGGCCTTGGGGAGAAGAGAAAGAGCACTGGCAGCTGGAGCTCCCTTGAACTGCCATCAAGTGCAATAAACATCCTCTCCATTTCTATCAATGTGATTAATGACTTTTCTGGGGAATAGTCCTGGTGTATGTTACGCCAAGTGGCACTGAAGGCTGACAGCTGCAATGGGATATGAAGTAAGGATTTTTGAGGGATACGTATTTTGTTCCTGTAAATCTATGATGGTCTCGTGAATGATTCCCAAGTAACTCCAGCATTTTAATCTCACCGTGATGTGTGATGATCCTTCACACTTGGAAACAGCTGTAATTAAACTTTCTGCACAAGAAGGAAAAAGATCAGACTGGTTTGGATGTCTGATCAGAACTAGCATATAACTTCAAGAGAGCTAATCATATTCCCTTGGTTTATTTTGGCTCTCGACTAGTTTTTATGATGTTCTAGGAATGTTGCTGTTGAGTGAAGTTTTATTTCACCATTATGGGCCTCCTCACAATCTCACTTGATGCTATAAAATGGAAAAGAATGGATTAAGAGCTGACCTGGGCACCTAAGATTTTCCTCTGAGTTTTGAACAACTAGAAGATGATCCCGCCATTAATGTATTCTATAGTCCCCAAGTCTAGATAGTAGAAGACATTACCCAGAGCTCCTGTCATCTGCTGCTTGCAAGACAATGGCCACCAGTCCATTTCACTTGTTTTGCTGCCTCAAATGCTCCTTGTACTTTCCCTGGCTGTCAAACATGAAAGGCACTGAAGAGATGCTTGCTCCTTTAGAAGGAAGCATAATATGTAGCTGTAACAACCATCACTATTTCCCTTGTATCCTACCCATTTCTGTACTTGGACACTGTTTCCTGAGCTGATACTATGAATACAGAAAAGGACCGCCCAGCTGTTGCTACAGAGAAAATGTTCTGCACATGCTTAAATCTTCTGTAATTGTTCCTTCAGTATCAGAAGCCTAACTCCATATGTATGCATTTTGGAAGTCATGTATCTTTTTGTAGTATGATTTTGGTCTGATAGTCTATAGTTCTGCAAATCATGTCATGACCATTTGTTTCAGGCTGGAATTAGAAGAGAAAGAGGAATAAAGTGTTTAATTCCTGGATTTTGCACATTTGAAATTAATTTCTAAATATATAAAGAGTATTAGTTTGAGAAATCAGATTAAACGATACATCTGCATAACCACAGCTTGTAAGATTGGGTTTTACTGTATAAACTATAACTAACTTGTCTTTGAAGGGCATTGCAGCAATAATGTTAGTAACAATTTGCACATGTGTTTTTCCTCTGGTTTATTTTATTTTATAGGTAGCAAAAACACTGCAGAGATGTAGATAAGGGGGGAAATTTGTTGAGTTGTGATTGCAAGCTAATCAGGACTATGAAAAGTCAGATTCTGTTACAGGCTTGTGGAATTAATCTTCCTATTTTCTGACAGGAACCCAATAAGGTGCCTAATCAGTTGAGGCTTTTCCTGTACAGTATTTGTTCAACTGGAGGTTGTAATCTATAAGAGCATTTGTTTTTAGTTGCTGCCCCCCCCCTTATAATAGAATGCCTCTCCAGGTGTTCAAATGCCCTCTCTTCTCCTGCCTTTCCAAATGGTTGTTCTGTCATGTCTTTGAGGCAAGGTTGCTGTGACTACTGTATTCTTCTGCACATTGAATTGGTTCTTTGGTTTTTCATGTTCAGATCATCAATCTATGTATAATTTTATTGCAATTCATGATTTTTAGTTGTGGTTTAGATTATGTAAATGATGATTTGTTTATATTCTCTCTTAATCATCTCTGTTTTAATTCAAGTTGTATATTTGGAAAATTGTACATTGCCCCAGGTTGAGAGGGTTTTGAGCTCTATAAACAGGGCTGTCTGTAGGAGGTTTAAAAAATTGTCAAGATGCAGCTGTGACTGTATGATCAAAGCCCCATCCCATTCTAATATTGGTTATTGAAAAGTGTGAGGCTTTGATTGCTTGGTCAAAAGCAGCTGTCTTCAGTTCTCTCATCTCTCCCTATAGATGCCTCTGCTTGTAAATTAAAATAAGCAGATCTGTTTCTTGTGTGGTTCAAAATGGCATCTGCTTCAGAAACGTTGCTTCTTGGGATATGATTTGGTGTAGTTGTAAGTGTTGTGAGGCACAAAGAATCAAGATAGTTCATTAGATTGCAGCATAGAAGATTTATTCAATCCTATAGACAAAAATCTATAACTGACTAAAAGTTCAACCCTATACTGGCATAGATAAGGGTCAGTGGAATTCAGGATGGGTTGGACTTGGGCCACTTGTGGGAACCTAATGACTCTAAGCTGATGACATGCTTAACTCCACTTCCCACTCCAGCTCTTCTCCCACAAGTGTAAAATATGAATGGATGGCAACAACACTCCATCCGGGATGCAAATACCACAACCTTTCATACTGATGAGTTTAAGCCAGGTTTAGCCAGTAATGCTACTCGATAGCAAAATCCAGCTGCCTTCAGTCCCTCTCCTTTAGGATGGACAATGCTGGTTTGAGGACAGACTTGTATCCTTGTAGTCAGATGTTATTGAGGATCGTACAGAAGAATCTTACAGGGGTATTTTCAAACAGAGTAGATGAAATTAAATTAAAAAAACTGAGAAACTAAGTAGGTGATTTACAGGAAAACAAATCAAATGTATGCTGGAGAACAGCTTTTATTCTTAGCCTGAGAGGAGATAGATTTAGTAACATTACTAGTACCTCATACATATTGTATGTTATCTTCCCTCCCTAATCTTTTTTAAACAAATGGAGCTACAAAAACATAAGTGCATGTTCTGGTGGGATGGCTTTAAGCCATTTACTTAGATCACATATTGCATTAATCCATAGGTTGTATAACCCATATTTTATTCAATAAAACACCCACTGTAAGCCATAAACCAGGGTATGTAAATCACAACTGGCTGGGTTCCCAGAATTGACTAAGCCATAATAAAGTTTGTTCTTTTAGCTTTGTGTATTTTGCGAGCACAGCCTCAAATTCTCATCAGTCTACTTTAGGCACTTTCAACAGTGCAATGCACCCCTTCCGTTTGGCAAACTGGGAAGTTGTGGGTTTCCAATCTGACACAGCCATCTGCTCTCTGGTGTTTTCTTCCCCCCAAGTAAATGCTTGTAACAGTGTACATTATCTTTTTGCCTTTGCAGAGTTTGGACATTGAGGATGAAAAGAACTTTATGAGCAAAAGAACTCCTGATTCAGCCATAACTGAGAATGGGCATCAATTGTCAGGAGGTAAGGAAAGGAAGTCCTTTTAGTGAGAACATAAATCTTTACCTGTTTCTGATGTGGTGAAAATTAAACTGGCTTTTGGAGTGATGTTGCACAGGCTCTGGTTTTTTTCTCTTTTTTTTTTCCTGCCTAGATTACACAAAGAAAAATACACATTTAGGCTAGGACTAGAAATAAAGAGCGTCTTCTAAATCACTAAATATTTTAACGTTTACCACATTGAGCTTAAACCCAAGTGGATGGCCAGCATTCTTGCAACAACTTATAATAGTTCAAACTGAAACAGTATTTCATGTTTCAGGAGAGGGTGATTCTTTTAAACATGTGATTAAGACCACCATAGATAGTATCCCATTTAGTATCATATTTAGCAACTACTTCTGTTTAGCAATCATTAGCAAATATGATGGTAATAAAAAAAATTCTGAACAATGTGCAGTTTTACAACCAAATTTAGTATGCCTGACAACAATGCATGCCAGACTGAGTATAAGACTGTCATAGTTACATAAGAACTTTATCTGAATAAGACTGCAGCATCCACAATTCATTTAGTGAACATTCAAAATTACAACAGCACTGAAAATATGACATGACCGTTTTTTACAGTTATGACCTTTACAGCATCCCCGTGATCATGTGATCAAAATTCAGATGTTTGCTAACTGGTTCATATTTATGACCATATTTATGGTTATGTTATCCCCTTTTGCGTCCTTCTGACAAGCTAGTAACCGGGTTACTAGCTTAACTGCAGTGATTCACTTAACAACTGTGGCAAGAATGGTTGTAAAATGGGGCAGAACTCACTTAACAAATGCCTCACTTAACAACAGAAATTTTGGACTCAATTGTTGTCATAAGTTGAAGACTACCTGTATGTGTTTATTTGGCAACCATTTTGCTTCACAACTTGGTTTTTGGAATGGAATTAGTCATTAAATGGGGAGTAGGTATACAGGAAATGATTTCCTAAATAAATATTGATCCATTTTTAAAACAAGACATTTATTCAGAAAAGGGGTTCTTGGTGCTCTCTGAGCTTGGTTGTTTTCTGGCAGACGTTTTCTTGTAAACAACCAAGCTGAGAGAGTACCAAGGACACCTCATTTCAGCCCTGAACTACAAATATTCTCCTTTATTTATTGAAAAAAACAGCATAAATAAAGTCATTGATGTCTTTTGAACAAATAAAAAAAAGCCCATGATGAAAGCATAGATTTTCTTGGTTCTGTATCTGAACATACCCCAATAAACTTCAAAAATGGAACTTACTGGACTGTACAGTCAGATAAAAGTTGGAGATTGGTGTTCTTGTGGTTTATATGCTGTAATCAGGCAATTAGTTGGCCATTTATTTACTTTTTTTAAAAGAGTCTCATATTTGTGGCACTTGAACTTTCCTTAAATGATATTATTCTAAGAAAAAATGGTATTTAGAAATAAGAATTCCCTGGAAAATTTGAGACAGTGT
Organism: Laticauda laticaudata; assembly: GCA_004320025.1. Taxonomy (NCBI): domain Eukaryota; kingdom Metazoa; phylum Chordata; class Lepidosauria; order Squamata; family Elapidae; genus Laticauda; species Laticauda laticaudata. The sequence continues at coordinate 21,241 of BHFT01053469.1, forward strand.
AGAATTTTAATTTTTTTTTAAAAAAGATCCCAATGCAGTTTTGCTCTTTTCCTCACCAGCCCTGGCTAGCCTCAACCAAGAAACATTCTTCTCTTTACTTTTCAGATTCTCCTCTTGAGGCACATGCTCCAGCCATGTCTTCACGGATGCCCCACCAGCCTGTTACTGCAGTAACTAGAGTATCGGAAACGTTTTCAGGAGAAACGGTTGGATTGTCAACTGTGCCAAACTCTCCTGGCGGGCATCAGAGCAATGCTCATAATGATGCTGCATCCAAAACATTGATTCAAGCAGGTAAAATTGTGGATGAAGAAAATAATCCCCATTTGTGCAAGTCTAGCTGTGCAAAGATACCTACTAGCGCTATGCCCCCTTTGAAAATGATGTGGAAGAAATGTTTTGAACTTCACATGAATACAGTGCCTCTCTGCTGTTCATTAAAACAGTTCTCTTTTCTTCATGTCCTAAGAAACTACCCTAAGAGTCATATGGTAAATCAATTTTTAAAGTGGGGGCACTTTTATTCAAGATTCTGTGTAACTCTTGGGAAAAAAGCTATGCCTTGTTTAATGAATACCAGAGAGGCTCTCTACAAGGCTCCAAATATGATGGAATTACTGGAAATGGTCTTCATCAGTAACCCAGGAGTGCCCCATTGCATCCATTACATCTTTTTTAAAATATCTTAGAGCTAAACCTGTGGGGAAATGTTTATGTCTCAAGTAACCCTTAAAGGAATTAGCATTTTAATTTGGTGTGTGTGTTTTGGTTTTTAGTGGTGAGAAAGGAGAACATAACTTTCTTGTGCATTAAAATTGGGCCAGTCCTTTTCTTTCAAATAAAAACATCAAGGAAGTATGGCTTTGTTTTGGGAAGTGTTATCTCTCACTGAATGCATTCCCATAACATATTTAACTTGGTTACAAAACTGAATCATTTTCTGGGTTTGTACCACTCACATAGAATCTCATGCTAGTCAAATGGGCTGTTGGGCAAATGCTGACTTGTTGGAACATAGCCTTTCAATAGGAGGGATCTAACCTGGCTTGATGGGTTAATGGTCTAATTTGGAGCTCTGGTTTTCTTCTCTGTAAAATAACATTTTTTGCTCTTTGTTAAAAAGAAAAAGAGATGAAAGGTGCTAGCAGTTCAACCCTGAGCACTGCGAAGAACTGGAACGTGAGTTCAGCGAGGACAACAAATACTTCCTTTACCTCAGGTTGGCATATATTTTCATTATGTTTGAATAATACTTTACCATACTATTATACCATGATCTGGAAAAAGTGACACAATAAATAGGTTTCCAAAGATCTCCATGTTCAGATTCCATACATTTACCCTCAAATTATCTCAATTTTAAATGCATGTTTCTTATTTCTTATTTTAATGTTTTATATTGTATTTTAATTATATGACTGTAGGTGGCATAGAGTTTTAATAATATTTTTTTAAAAAATGTTCAACAGTGTGCAAATGCTGTCTCACTGACATTTGTATCAGGCAGATGTTTGGCTGAAGAACAGGTACTCCCCATTGAAAGATGAACCTGGGGACTAGAAATTGTATGGAAACTAGGTGGCTTGATCAGAGTGGAAGCAGAGGACTCCACAAGATCAGAGGATTTGGCAAAATGATAAAAACAGTCCATGCTGTTCTGAAACAAGCTCTACCCCTTTGATTGTATGATATCACGACGCACAAACAAAAGGGGTGGAGTTTGCAGCTGGTGTTTGTTTTCATCTTCAAAATTAGCAAGTGGGTAAACTCTTGGTGCATGGTGAAGACATAGGCTGCTCTTCATCATAACACTGCCATCTTGCTGATTTCAACACATGCTTACAGTGTCATCAGCTAAGGAACTTCTGCCTCAATGTGGCTCAGATGGGCTTTCATCCCGGACATGAATACCTGCAGCGGATTCCACAATGTCAAAGTGAATGCAACAAGGCAATTGAAGCCTTTGCTCTGATTAGTGGGTCAGTTTCTTAGGCTATCTTTTTTCCAAGTTCAGGCAGAGCTCTGAAAATGATGTGGCTACTTTAATTAGCAGATGAGTTCAATGCTTCCCCAGAGCTCAAAGAATTGTTTTGGAATCATTTTTAAGTCCTAAATGTGCTGAACTAGATAGTTTTTGATGTAGTCCAGCAAAGCCAAATATATTTGTATGGTGAGCAATAAAAATCTGAATCTATTTTTTAAGGTGATTTTGATGCATTTGCTAAGAAAATTATCTGAGTACTTTATATCCTGATCCAGATTAATCATCAGTTTGCCTTTCCTGGGCTCGTAATTCAAAGGTGAAATCTACATAGTAAAGAATTCCTCTCAGATGACATTGGTGGATTGATCATCAATACCAGTGAATTGCAAATCCCAACCTCTTCTCTATTTGGAGCATGATTCCCTCATTCCGCCTCCCCAACACACAAACTTGGCGTCAGGCATTCCACCCATCCCCTCAAAAACAAATGCTGAAGGACAATGATCTGGGAGAGACCCAAATTCTTTCTTTAATTTTCTATGCAGATAAATTTTCTTCTGGGACAAAATCCACATCGACTGTAAACCACGGAAGCCAATCTAGTGAAAGGTGAACATTCTTGTGATTTGCAAGTATCTGCTCTTTGGGTTTTATTGTAATAAGGGCAAAGCATGGACATGCTGTTGGGTGGAATAGATCTCAGGCCTTTCCCCAATGCTGACTTGTGGAAAATTTGTACCAGTATGAAATGTGTTGTTCCCATTTCCTATTATGCCATATTCTTCCCTTTTCCTGCACTGTTTCTAGTCATTGTAGTACACTTGACTTCCCACCAAGGTGGGAAGGTGGGCCTGATAGATTTTACACATCTTGTAGCTGCCCTTGGATGGTGTTAAAACAGCGGTCCCCAACCTTTATGGCTTGGTGGCTGTGGGGGTGAAGAGGGGAATCGGCCTACTGCTTGGGCAAGTTGAGCTCTGTGTGTGTGCGCGCACGCGCCAGCCAGCTGCGCACGTGGCCCAGTTCCAAACAGGCTATGGCCCGGTAATAGGCCACAGCCCAGAGTTGGGGACCCCTGTGTTAAAGTAAGTAGAGAAACATTACTTCAACATTAGTACAGCTAAGAACACTTAAGCCTGTCTCACTCTGAAGCAGGCGACAAAATAGTTGCAATGTTATGGGTATATGGCAGAAAAATATTACTAGAAGGTGTACGAGTACGCACTAAGATGAAACTAAACAGGCATGGTAACGTAATATGCATCGCCACTGTTCCATACTTGTTTCCCAGTGTCCAAGTTCATAAAGTTTGTATGATTGACATCCTTGTGTCCATGTTGTCATTTTCCCTCTGCTTTTACTCCCTGAAAATGTTATGAAGAAATGTTTATGCTATGGTCATGGCCAGTGGGAAAAGGCTCATTGGTTTGGTTTGTTTAAACAGGGTTTGTTAACTAGACTATATTTGGCTATAGATCTCATGTCACATTAAGTCATAATGAGGGAATTGAGTTTAGCACAGCTTTTTCTTAAATTGGGAAAAATATAAATGGGAAGTTAGCATGTTATAGAATAAAGCTCCGCCCTCAAGCATAATCTTTATTTTTTATTTTCAAGAATGCCTCTGGGCCTTGCATAGGAATAAATAATGACAGAAAATAAAAATGGTAGGAACTGTGGCCTATTTAGGTGTAACTTTAGCCTTTGAATAAGTGACCATTGGTTTTTGTTTTGTTTTTCTACTCTGCATATCTTCCCTAGCTGCTGCGTTTTGAGAGTGCCCATGTCATGGTTTTAAAATTTCAGATATGTCTACTGATCCAAATTATGTGTACGATATATAGTGGACTTGACATAGCATACTTTATGAATCCAGCTATTATATTGCATTGCTTTTGGAGAATCCAATGAGTCATCCTTTGAACTGTGTTCTTTTGAAATGTATTTTCTGTCTTTTTTATGGGGGCAGCGTCACCGCAAGCCAACAAACCCAGGTTTCAAAGTCCCACTCTTCAACTTCTTCAGTCCATCGACAAGTGGAAAAGCGAAGGGAGCTGGTGAGATCTCAGACTCTGCCTCGGACTTCAGAGACTCAGTCTAGGAGAGCACTGTTTGAGAAGTTCGAGCAGGATACTGGAAAGTACGTTGCTCCCTTTTGTCCAGTCCAACTTTTAGAGAGTTAGTTCAGGGAAAATGTGAAGGGTCTCTAAAAACAGCTGCCTTCAATCAGGTCACAGTTTCTAGCCAAATTGCTTGCACTTGTTTGTCTGCAGGACAAGGCTATGCCAGAAGCTCTGTTCTGGTAAAAACACAACAACTTTAAGAAAAATGTAAAATTGGCTAATCCTTTGGATAGTATAGTTCCTACAGTTTACTTAGGCAGCATCTTTAGTTGATGCAAAACAGCACAAATCATTGCAATGTTCTCCAACCAGCATGCAGAAAAAAAAATATTAAAAACAGTTGTTTTACTTACGCTAAAGTAAAATGTGGAGGATTTGAATAGCAAGGGAAAAGCTAACACTCCCTCAGTTTTCTGATGTTCATCACGTATACAGGATAATGATATTCAAATGTGTCAGTTCCTCTGTGATGAAATAGGAAAAATCTGGGTGAAGGTTGGAGATGGTTTTTCCATTTAAAGTACTACCTCTCTAGATGACAGCATTGATTCCTTCTTTTTGTGTCCCTCATTTGTCCAGGGGGAAGAGTGTAGGCCGGACCAAACTCAAGAGATCCCAGAGTTTTGCAGTTGCCAGTGCCAGCAGCATCAAGCAAATTCTCTTGGAGTGGTGCCGGTCCAAAACTATTGGCTACAAGGTAGGTAAGGAATTCTGTAAACTGCATCCCTTCCCCCTTCTTCATTGTTTCACTTTATGAACCCATATAAAGTAGTACAACTTCTGGTTCCTCACAGATACTTAAATTCAGGCTTCTCTACCCCAACTCTGTCAGTTTCTTATCCTGAATTACAGTACTTGTATTCCCTTTCTTCTGCCCTGCCACCCACTCTCCCCATCCTCCAGCACATAGATCTGCAGAACTTCTCCTCTAGCTGGAGTGATGGGATGGCTTTCTGTGCACTGGTGCACTCCTTCTTCCCTGAAGCATTTGAATACCACACATTGGACCCCACCAAGCGCAAGGAGAACTTTGAATTGGCATTCACAACAGCTGAGTAAGTAGGATGCTACTGTCATGATTTGCCCGCTCTAAATTCATAGTAGCTTCACAGAGTTCTTAACTTTCCTCAGTTAAGAAGGCTATACTTTTAAACCTATGTCTGATAATGGAAAATATGAGGACATTCATTTTGAGGAAAGTTTTGTAAGATGGTTGATTGGTATTTATCCCCTTGAATGCTAGTTTTCCTTCATTTTTCCATTCCCAATTTTTCCAAACTGCTCTCCTTTCTAAATCTGATGCCTTGCCTCCCTTTGTAGAAAAATGGCCAACTGTGACCGCTTGATTGAAGTGGAAGACATGATGCTGATGGGCCGCAAACCAGACCCCATGTGTGTCTTTACATACGTGCAGTCTCTCTACAACCATCTTCGGCGCTTTGAATGAATACAGGAAGGCCGTAACTCTTAGAATGGGACTGCTCCACAGCTGCTTTTGTGCTAATGTTTGGTGCTGCTACACAGCTGCTTGCAACCCTACAGAGGGAAGTCCCAGGCCGCCGGACACACCCACAAGCCAAAGAGAAAGAAAAGATAAAACAGTCAAGGTTCCAGGGCAGCTAGAGCTCTTGCTGAAAAAATGATAGAAGGCCAGCAGTTCCTTCCTTGTTCTCTCTAGGCAGCTGTGAATAGAGATTCTTGTTCTAAGAATTTCCTTTTAACTATATGTGCAAGCTGATTTGACCAAATTGGCCTAGAGGGATAATTCAAGCATGATCTCCTCTCTTTCTCCCTGTCTTTCTTCTATAGATGTCTCAAAAGTCTGCTATGTCTATCATTTGTGGGCAGCTATGCTATTAGTTGCTTTGTATTATATCCCCCTTCTTTTCCCTGATTCCACTTCCTTATGTTCTGGAATTCCTGGGATAGATTAACGTGGTGTGGATAGTTTGAAGGTTAATGTTCAAATTCTCCTGATCACAGAGGCTTCTTGCATACTTTTAGAACTCAGTTTGTTTCCAAAAGCTGCAGTATTGAAACCTGTTTTCCTTCAAACCAAAAGACTTACTTGTACATTTTAAAAAAATGTTCTTGCTATACTGGAGTATATTAACCTGCATGATCATAACTGACACTTCACCACAATTTGCTCCAGCATTACTTTTCCCCAATATCTGTTAATTTGTCACCCGAAAGCTGCATGCTGAATCCTGAAACTGAGCTCAGTAAAAAAAAAAAAAGAGGACTCAATCAGGCGATGTTAGCTGATACTGAAGCAGGTATTGGAAACTATGTGAGGGTTATCAGATTTAACATTGGGGGGGGGAGGTTTAGGGAAAAGAAAGTCCACATGAAAGGTACAGAGAGAGGCAACAAAAAAAGGGGCAAATGAGGCAGAAAGGACACAGAAAATGGTGCAATGAGGCAACCTGACTGGAGGAGAATTTATATATTATTTTTCCTAGTTATGGGGAAGAGTTTATTTAAAAAAACAACTTATTAAACCTTTATAGGTATACGTTATGATGTAGTAAGAGAGGCAGAAATGAGAGTTGTGGGATGCATAATCCTGAGCCCTGAGGTTGCTCGCTCCTGCAACAGAGCACAAATACTTTCCCCAAATAGCTACAGTGATGCACAAGGACTGTGTTGAGAGGCTCTTATGGACAAGATTGTTGAAACTCTGCATAATACTTGTGTACCTTAGTCTTCTGGTGTTGAAGGAATGAGGAGAATTCGCTCTTTATGATATACATCAAATTCCCAGGAGGTGATTGCCAGAAAGGAGACTGATTGCAGCAAAAGCACCACTGAGTCCAAAATGTTTGTCCAAAATATTTGAAGTAACTGGTGCCAGATACATCAGTCCTGGTGCATGCTGACTGAGAATTCTGGATGGTACCAAATTGTAAGAGTCATTCTAGAAGCATTTGCTCTGGTACATGGGAGAATTGTGCTCAGTAAAAGAAGGAAAAGGCTAAAATGGAGATTAACCTGGGATGGGAAAAGTGTTTACATCCATCCATAAGAAATTATGCTGCACTTAGACCACACCATTCGAGAAACAGCCAGCTAAGGTGTAGCACACTTCTAATCTCAAGTTTTGGGATTTGTTTTGCACATCTTAAAGCTATTTTGAAAATGGTCTCAAGTATTACACAAGATTTTGCATGAAAGCAAGTTGCCTAGTATCAGCATAAGCTGCTTTATATGATTGACCCTGCTGGCCACTCGTTTAAGAGTTAAATAATTAGTTCTGTACTCTGGGGAAATTAACTTTGTCTCAAACATCCTTAGGATTTGGGCTCAAACTCCTCTAAACCCATCATTGACGAGACTAAGCTATTTACACAGAAGTTTAATTTCCTCTTGATCCAGTTAACTGTGTTGTATGATTAGGGACAGTGTGACCTGAACCTAGGGTCATGCAATTTTCTAAACACTAAATCCAGATTAACAAAACCCAATTGCTGGGTTCACGTAGCATCTTTTGCATGAAGAAACCAAATTACGGTTTAGATTGGTGACCTGATTGACACAAACTGTAAGATAAGGGCCGGGACCCCAGAACATTTGATTCAGCTTCCTCTAGCATATTCAATAATGTATGCTTGTGTATGTTTGGAGCAGAGTGTATGTCATAAGTCATGACTTTATTCAAATGAAGAAAATAATATAAATTGGACATGACTGACAGATTATGGAATCTGCACCATTTGTATAATGCCAGTGGCTTATGCCCCATTGTCCTGATTTTTACAGACATCTGTGTAATCACAGCCATTTGGCTATCCTGAAGCAGCAGGAATAGGCATATGTGTGTTTTAGGGTGAATTAGTGCTTTTTTAGCTATCTGTCCCACACAACTCTGCCACTACAGACTCCCATCAACTTCTTGCCAAGGTGTTTTCCTGCACAGCCAATAGTTTGCTCAGAGTGGTTTCTTGCCTTGAGGCTGTACAGATGGCCACTATAACTAAAACAAATAAAATAAAGGCAGCTTTGTGTTTGGTCCTTATTTTATTCTTAGGAACAGAATGCATGAATTTGTAACTCATCATAAGATGATAAAAGAATGGAGTCAGATAATGTAATATTATAAGCATTAGAATGGCTGATCCTTCCTCAAAGGGAGTGTGAACAATGATTTATTAAATTTAATGTGGCCACCCATTCCAGTGGATTCTTAAAAGTGAGACATGCATGAAGAACACATTCCTACAGATATTTTAGGTGTTAAGCTTCCTCCCACCAAATATAGCTTACATGACCTTTTCAGAAATAACAGTTTGGCTGGAGAAGGGGCAGCTCCTTGTTTTTATGCTAAGGATACCTGTTGCGACTGATTACAATATTTCGGAAAGAAGAAAATGGCAAACCGTTTCAGAAAATGTTGCCTGGGAAAAGCTACATGGATTTATTTATTCAAGTGCTTGTCAAAGCTCGAGTGACGTGAAAGCCTTTTTCCCCCGCCCTCTAAAAGGAAAATGAGGCAATATATATAAAATAATGAAAAAAAATATATTCTGACAGCTTTGTGTGTTGGATGGAATCCTGTTAAGGGATGTTTGAGGGTTTTCCACTTATTTTTGGCTTCACAGGATGGGAGCGGGTGGTAACAAGATTCAACCCTTCCTAGATTTTCAGTGATGGGAATAATAGAAATAATTTAATTAATTACTGTTAATTGTGTAATTAATGTTGAGTTTTAAAAACAGGAAAATCAATCTAACAATTGTTTATCGAGCTAAACTATGTTCTCCCTGACTGGAAAAGCCACCATCAACCTGCATTTTTCATTGATAGAAGCACTAATCAGCCAAGCACCTTCTCACCCTTGATAACTTCTGTTTTGAAGTACTGTGCGAACTAGGCTAATTGTGGATGCTGTCAGTCACCTGTTTGTCTGAAACTGAACCAGGTCACTTCAAGACAAGCAATTACATTCACACAATATGCCAAAGCTGGTGATTGTTCACTTGATCTTGTTCTACAAATCAAGACACTTTGGTCTGTGCCCAATTCAGTTCAGTGTACAAATATAAAATATGGATTAACCTAGTAAACCAAACGCAGCGAAGTTTGTTGGAAGTAAACAGTTTTGGGAAAGTCATCTGTGAAAGAGAAGAGGCCAAGATAAAATCTTGACTGAAGATCGAAGAGAGGCCAAGATCAAATCACGCTTCAAAACTAAGGAAACTTCCAGCCTCCTCGTCTCCGGAAGCGTCCCCTCGTTTTCGGGCTGCTGCCTGGAGGATGGCAGTGAAGAGTTTCTGACTCTTCGCTGGAAATCTGTTGGGCGTCCGGATTTTTGCAGGCAGGTGTGGCCGCCCTCCTTGCAAACCCCCTCGCCCTTCACATCAAAGGCGAGATCAGAGAAAAGGATCCCTCGGCTTTCGGCGCTGCAGGGTTTGCTCCCGACACCACTTCGTCTGTATATCCGTAACGAATCTACCCACCCAGGGCTAAACCTTCGTGTTAAAATTGCGGGATCAAGGGTTTGCTTCTATCCGGATTTAAACGCAGAGGTCTCCAAACTTGGCAACTTTTAAGACTTGTGGACTTCAATGCTGGCTGGAGAATTCTGGGAGTTGAAGTCCACAAGTCTTAAAGTTGCCAAGTTTGGGGGGGGGGGGACACCCCTGATTTAATGCATTCAACATACAGATGATCTTGACCCGGCGCATATACATTTCATGTGTATCATCTGATCTACAGATGATCTTGACCCGGCGCATCTTGTCCATTCATTTCGTCTTTTACGGGTTTCCCCAGAGCAGCAGCCAATCAGGGCCCCGTTCTACAGCGCCTGCCTCGTTGCCATGAGGAGGCGTCGCCCTGTTCCCATGGAAACAGGTTTTGTTGTGCCTGCTTACGCCCCGATTCGAACTCGCGAACGGAGGAGCTGCAGTGGAGAGAGCACCGCCAAAGGGTGGGTAGCCAGGCTTGCACGGGGACGGCCAACTCTGTTAATAATCGGGATAATGAATATTAAACTGAAGATCCCCGTGTCCTCATGCACGTAAAGATTCGGAACGGTTCCCTTCCTTTCTGGGGATTTTGCAAGAAGGTGCAACAGTACCGACCTTGGGGGAAAATGTATTGGAAGTCTCTCAGTTCTTTAATTTCTAGCTTAAGGCAATGGTCTCCAGCCCTTCCTTGCTTATTTCCAGGGGATAGTTTCTCCCTCTTCGAGCTGATGCAAGGTTTTTACGTCTCTGACGAGATCCATTTTTAAAAAATGAATTATTCAAAGTCTCAAACATTCCGAATATTCCTTCATCCTCCTGTTTTCCCGACAACCACCACCCTGTGAGGTGGATTGGGCTGAGAAAGTGATAAGCCCAAAGTACCCAGCCAGCCTTCATGCCTAAGGTAGGACTAGAATTCATAGTTTATAACCCGGTGCCTTAACCCCGAGACCAATTTTTTTAAAGTATTTGAATTTTTTAAAATATTCATTTTCTTCTCATGCATGTTTGGTGTTTTTAATATTTCCTATAACTTTCCAGTCAAGCAGGTTAAAAAAAAACTGAGCAAAAATTTAGCATTCAAGGAATTTTGGATCTGAAGTGGCCACTGACTTTTCTGGATGAATCCATGGAAAGAGCTATTTGGCTGTATGATATCAAAAGGTCTTTAATTTTTTCTAAGTACTGATCCTTGGAGGATGTCCTTCTGAGCAGAAAGAAGCAGGAATGGAATACATGAAATACTCAAGAGGGTGGCCCAAGTTTGGCCTTTTAAATAAATCAAGAAGCAGTAAATGGGCTCAGTCTGTGAAGAATCCTGTCTCCTAGCTGTGCTAGTGACCGTCACTTATAATATTTCCCTCAGCTACTGTGTATTTTAAGTTTGGTATTTGTGATTGGGATTGCTTTTAATGCATTTTAAGACTGTTCACCATTTAATCATTTATTGAGATGGACAGCTTTAGTAATGGAATAAATAAATACACAGACATGGAGAATGGTGAAGATATACATTTCACTGTAATAATTTTTGAAATATAACTATAGTCTTATTCCTTTAAGTGAAGGGGAAGTTTTTCAGGGAATGCACCTTTTTAAAAATCAACTTCTGTTTATTCTCCCCGCTGTTTACCTAGACCATTTTGTTATTGTTGTTCTTTTCCAATTTTATTTCCAAGTGTTATTTAACTCCTATTCCCTTCTCAGGATCTTCTGGATGCCATAATGGCCAAGTTGATACAAGCACCCCCTAAGTTTCTGCCCCCCGAATGGTACATTGCTAACAAGGTCCAATACAATAGCGCCGAGGCCCAGCGGTCTCGTTCGGAACGCTTGGTGGATGAGAGCCAGCGGCTGGTAGATGAAATCGAGAGAACCACTCAGAAAACCCAAAGTGATGTCAACAAGAGAATAGGTGATGGGTGCTTTTAATGCATTTATGTGGACGTATGTGAACATGACTCTGAAAGCGGATAGATGAGTTTGCAATAAGATGCTTGAAGCAGATCAATTAAAGATCAATTTGCTGAATTTGTACAATGTGCAAAGCTTTGTATTAAATTTCATTATTGCCTTTGGGGGGGGAGTAGTATCTTGTGTCCATTTTGTTTGTTTGTGGTTGTAGTATATCTGAGGGACCATCTCTAGCCAGTTGCATCTACCAGACCCACCAGAGTTGGTGGGGGGGCAAGATCCCATCCCCTAGGGAGATACACCTGGTAGGACCCAGAAGGGCCCTTTCCGTGGTGGCTCCCTCTCTCTGGAATGTCATTCCCCCAGAGATTATAATGGCCCCCTCTCTAATACTCTTCCGGAAGGCATTGAAAACCTGGTTCTGCTAGTGGGCCTGAGGAACGCAGAGCAGGATGGAGCCATTAAATGGCTCATGTGATGTGGGGTTATTTTATTGTGTGATTATTCTCTTTCATTAGTTTTATTGTTTTATAATGAGGTTTTTATATTTCTGTAAGCCACCTTGAGCCAGGATGTGCGAATAGGCAGCAATATAAATTTCCTTAAATAAATAAATATACACCCAGAAAACACAGATAGTCCTCAACTTACAACCAGAATTGGGACCAGAATTTCCAATTGCTGATAAACGAATTGTGCCTGATTTTACGACCTTTTGTGCCACAGTGAATCACCGCAGTTGTTAAGTGGATCATGCAGTCATGAAGTGAATATGGTGTCCCCATTGACTTTGCTTGTCAGAAGTCAGGTAAGACGGTTACAAATGGCAATCATATGGTCTTGGGATGCTGCAGCCATCGTAAATACTTACCAGATGCCAAGTGCCCACATTTTGATTGTGGGGATGCTGCTATGGCTATAAGTGTGAGGGCTGTTCATAAGTTTGATTCAAAGGGTAAGGGATTGCTGGGTAAGGACTGCAAGAGATGGGACAATGATGCCTTCATGTACAGGAGTGGATGGACCAAAAAAGAACCCTATTTGAGAGAGGTTGAGGGCCAAAATAGATATCTTAAGCATAAAAAAACAAAATGGGGAAATTGGGTTGATACTGGAACTTTCCAAAGGGCTTAAATGGGCATGGTAAATTTCTGTAAGACAAGGTATCAATTTTGCCCTTGAACCATCCAACCTCACCTCAGAAAGTCTGGAAGGAGAGTAATTGGAGCTTGTTGTGCAATATCCTTAGGGGATGTTTTAATGTTACTGGTTTTACTGCTGTTGTGGGCTACCCAAAATTGTTTCAGATGGGTGAGCATAGAAATCTTTTAAACAAATAATTAAAGAGATCTGGCCTTGTCCATGTTAGAATGGCTGTGGGATCCAGGGACCCCCAAAGGGACTCTTGAAGGTTGCATGCTGGCTGGGATTGTCCATGCCTGCTGAAGGGATCTGTGGTGAATGTCTGTCACATTTATTTATATTTGTTTCTTCCTTCTGTTTCCAACATTTAAGAGCTGCAGAAGGCATGGGTGCTGGTCATTGTCCCATGATAATGATTAAAAAATTTTTATCCCTGGAGGGAAAGGGGTTGGAGGGTGTTTAAACTGAAAAAAAAATAAAACCTGTTAACATGCTCATTTGACAGTGTCAGTTTTTAAAAAGACAACTATATTATTCTGCTGGAGGGTGCCATTTGGTCAACACATTTTAGCAATACAATGTTGGCTGCAAAAATGGGCTTGGGGGGAAGTGCATGCAGGACTCTAGTTGTCCATCAGTCTTCTAAATCAGGGATACCCAAACTTGGCAACCTTAAGACTTGTGGACTTCAATTCCCAGAATTCTCCAGCCAGCAATGATGGCTGGAGAATTCTGGAAGTTGGAGTCCACAAGTCTTAAACTTGCCAAGTTTGGAGACCTCTGTTTTAAACCAATGGGAAGCTCTTAAATATTGAGCTGTGAGATGATTGTGCAGATATTCATTCATTCATTTATTTATGGAAATGTATATTGCTGCCTATTCATACATGTTGACACAAGGCGGCTTACAAGAATATAAAAACCTCATATATAAAATGATAAAACTAATAAAAGAGAATAATCATCTAATACAATAATATAATAAAATAACCCCCCACTCCTTGCAATGTATGATAATTAATATGTCTAGCCAAGATGCTTAATCAGGTAAGGTAACAGCTGCATTCATAAAATATACAGCTTACAGTTTTAGAGGTTTGGGTCTCATTGTCCCATGCAAACCCAGACTTTTTGGTTAGTTTATGGTTCAATATATTGCACAACCCCAGAAAAATGGGTTAGTTCAATACTGTGTGAACTCAGCCTTTGAATTGATGGCATCATTCACTTGAGCTTCATCCACATGGTCGTCGGATTCTCCTTTTGGTTGAAGTCCTGAGATCTAGCTGCTGCTGGACTTCAATGCTGCTTTCCTCTACCTTGGGGTGATTGAGTATTCTCACTTCTGCAGAACAGAGACTTGAGGAGATAAAATTCTGGAGGCAGCAGTTGGATGACAAGCTTGACCAGATTGTAAAGGAGACTGAAGTGCTTTTGTCATTCAAAACAAGGCTGGAAAAGGCTCTGGAGGGCTGCAAAGAACCACTTTTCACTGCCCAGGAGTGTCTCTTAAACCGGTGAGAAGATTTTTTTTTTTTTTTGGACTTAAGAGGCCACTTCAGTTTCTACTTGCTGGAGGCAGGCGGGATAAACTTGTCTGGATTAAGAAACTGTGTAATGTCATCATGACTGGTTAGCTGGGAGAAAAGGTCTTGAGTCACTCATAGTAGCTGGCAGGAAGAAAATGTTTTGAGAAATAACTGGAGACGTGGGAATATTTAGTCTAGAAAAGAGAATGGTGATCTTCAAGTTTCTGAAAGGCTGTCATATACATGGAGAAGGCTTGTTTGGCGTTATTTCTTGTGACCGGACAAGAAACAATAGGTTTAAATTAACTTCCTGAACTCTAACTTATTCACCAATGGAGCTGGCTGCAGTGTGAAGTGGAAAGTTCTCTTTTATATCAGAGGCTGCATGGTCATCTGTGAAAGATGCTGTCGTACAGGGATGTCACACTCAAGGCCCATGGGTCGAATCTGGCCTGTGGGGCAATGGTGGAATTCAATTTTTTTTTACTACCAGCTCTGTGGGCGTGGTGTGTTTTGGTGGGCGTGGCAGAGGAAGGATACTGCAAAATCCCATTCCTCCCCACCCCACTAACCTGCTTTCCAGCTCTATTCTCCTGTTCAGGACAACAAAAGACCCAGCTAATCAGCTGGGATTCGGGAGGCAGAGAATAGATGGGGACGGGGCCAGTCAGAGGTGGCATTTGCCGGTTCTCCGAACTACTCAAAATTTCCACTACCGATTCTCCAGAACCTGTCAGAACTGGCTGAATATCACCTCTGCTGTAGGGTGCTTAGATCTGGCCACCAGGGCTGGCCTGAAAACAGAGACTGGCGCCTGTGCCAATGAAAGCAGAGCTTGGGAGGGTTTTCATAATGACTCCTGGCAATAGAACAGACTCCCTCAGGAGAAGTTGGACTTCTACACTGGACATGTTCAAACAAACGCTAGCTCACCATCTGTGGGGAAGCTGAAGTAGTGGATTTCTGCAATGAGCAGCAAGGTGAAGGAAATGATCTCCAAGTTACCTTCTAAGCTGTGATGGTTCTGCAGCTAAATAGTGGAATGGAGAAGATCTTGGCCTAACCCCTGGTATATATACTAGGTAGGGCTGGTAAAGCCCTTTCTAAATATTAGGGAGTTGTTGTAACCAATAGATGAATATTAAGCCAGATGGCTTGACTTAAGGCCTATGCCAGAGCAGTGTGCTTGAATCCATATATTATTTTTGCACAGCAAAACTGGCTACTTGTAGGTTTGCACCGTACATGAAATTCTAAGCTACCCTCATAAGTTGGGTTTGTATTACAGGTAGTCCTTGATCACAAGTGAGCCCAAAATTTCTGTTGTTAAGCAAGACAGATGTAAAGTGAGTTGCAACCCATTTTATGACCTTTATAAGCAACTGTGGCAAGAAAGTTTGTAAAAGGGGACGAAAATCACTTAACACCTGGCTCATTAAGCAAAAGAAATTTTGGCTCAGTTGTGGTAGTAACTTGAGGATTACCTGCATTACATGTGTTATGTGCGCTTTGCATTGATTTCCAGTAGGCTTTTGGATACAATTCCAAGTGTTGACACTGACCTAAAAAGCTATCTATCTTCTTGGGGCGGGGGGAGTATTGTTGTAAGTTCTTCCCTCAAAACAAATTTGGGGGAAAATTATAAATTCATGTCTTTGGTGAAAGAATTCTTCTTTTGAAGCAGCCTCTCATCAGAGATTCAGGCAATGCATTTATTCTTACAGGAATGTTCTGAAAAAAGCTGTTCAGAAAAGCGTTGATTGACATCTATTCAAGCCTATTTATTTTAGTTCTGTTGTCGATACTTTATATGAGTCTATTGATTTTGAATTATACTGATCTTTGTGCTATGGTAATGTGCTTAAATTTTAGTTGTGCACAGCTGTGAATCCTTGGGAAATATAGTGATGTAAAAAAGTAATTACATAAATTCCTGCCCATATTACACTGAGGTTGGTATGATAAAAGGTAGGCTATAGTGGTTGAGATGTTTTAAAATGTATTTTCTGTCTATGTGCCTTTATTTTATTTGTTTTTATTTGCCACTTATCTCACCATGGGGCTACTTTAGGCAGCTTATAACAATAAAATGTAGAGAAAAAAAAATCAGACATGCTTCATTATTTGGCAAACATTGATACAGTCCGAGTCAGGATTTCCTGATGTGCCAGAGGGAAAAAAACATAAAATATATATTTTTTTTTTCAGGGAAAGGCGGGTTGGTATTGACTTAGTCCATGATGAAGTGGAACGGGAGCTGATCAAGGAAGTTGAGGTCTTCCAGGGAGTTGTTGCTCTGCTTGAACGTACACTGGAGCAAACTGATGAGCAACTCAGGTATAGGAAAAGCAAAATTCTGAGGCAGGAAGGAAGAGAAAACTGTAGATTCTGGAGACGATATGGGTAATAGGGAAGAGTCGAAAGTGAGATGCATTATGAACTAAGGCTGTTAACACCACAGAGTCAAGGGAGGTGGGGTGGGGTGTGTGTGTGGCGACCAACATATGGATGCATTTGGTGTTAAGACTATAAGCTTATTGGTATAGTAACAGTAGCTATTCTGCATGTAAAATTTCTGAGGTACAAATGAGCAAAGTTTTCATTTTCAAACAATGAAATTGGGTAGACCGCGCATTGACAATGTCAGGCGCAAAGAATCAGGACCATTCGTAAGGTTGCAGCATAAACCATTTACTGAAGCCTATATACAACAATCTAGTCAAGTAACAGCACTAAATTGGTGTTAGATAAGGGAGAACAGAATTCAAGGGAGGATGGGCTTGGATCTCTTGTGGCAGTGCAAGGGCTCTAAACTGATAACGCATTTAACTTCGCCCTCCAGCTTTACCTGCTCCTCTCTTAGAGACACATGTAGGAGGAAGGTGAGCTGGTCTCTTCTCTCAGCAAAAATTATGAGAGAAAAAAAGGCTTTCTTGTAAAACTGGTGTTTTGTTCCATGGGGTTTGTGATATGCACAATACTGCATATCCACTGTGCTGTATTAAGTCCTTTGATACATGTGTAAACTGCATTTGGGCAACTTTTTATTTATTCTCTTCTCAAAAACTGTTTTTCCTCTTCCAGGCTTAATCGCACAGCCAAATACAATCTTGAACAAGACCTGAAGGATAAATTCACGGCCTTGACAATTGACAACTATTGCTCCAATCTGACCAACAACTCTACTGATATCGGATATGCCCAAAATGTTGTGAAGGTTGAGGAGAAGTAAGTATCACATGGGGAACCGAATGGGTGAACCAGGAAAACTTGTCATTGGAACACATTGGCTTTTCTGTAACCATGGTACATTTCAACAAAGGCTATATTGGAAAGGACCTGGGTAGTAGATGGTGCCACAGGTGAGAATAGCTAGAGGGAACTTCATTTGGTTTCATGCTCCACCTATGTCTATGTAGAGTCATCCAAGTCATGGTGGTCCCAAAGATGCTTTTTAAAAAGGTAAATGGACTTTCTTTGTTTTTCCTTGAAGATGTTTTGCTTTTCATCCAAGCTTCTTCAGAACTGCTACACCAATCTATCTTTTTTCCCTCATAGAGCTATAATATCATATTATTTTCTTCGTATTTGATGACAGGACTTTGATCGCACATATAATTTTTATATACCCGCCCTGTGGACATCCTTGATCGTGATTCTTGCCTCCAAGATTTGAACATTTCACGATGATTCCCATCCTTTTCCTGGACTTTAAACACTTAGGGGTTTCCATGTAGGAATCACCTTTTGTCTCTTGTTTTCGGACAGCTCAGTGAGCCCTGAACAATGGATGGATTTCTCCAACACAAATGTTGAAAAAGCAGACAAACAGCGAAACAATTCCCTGGCCCTCAGAGCATTGATTGACAGCATTTTGTCCCAGACTGCCAGTGACATGCGCAAGCAAAACAGGACAGTAAACATTGCATTCCAGAATAGAGTGAAGGAGACCAAGGATGTCAAGAACAAATTAGAAATTCACCTAGCAAAGGTAAATATTGGAGGTGTACCCAATTTTGGGATGGGGAGTAAAAAAAGAGGGAAGGAAAGAAATACAACTTCATCCCAGTCATAAGATTTTATTTGCATCTAGCTATCGTGTGCTGAATGAGTTGTAACTTTTATAATATGGTGCCGGGTCTGCTAAAATCTGGAGCATTGCTCATACCTGAGCAATGACCATATTTACACACGACCACAAAACTCTGAATCAAACAGTCATCTTACCAGGCTTCCAAACAATAATGCTAAGACTTCAGAAAGGAAGAAGCTATAGCTGTTTTCTGCCATTTTAAGAATTACTATAATCCTTTAAAATTTTCACAGATGTAAAATTGTGATAGCCTTCTGATACAGGTAGCCCTTGATTTACTTGGGACTTACAATTGAGATCAGAATTTGCTATGTGGTGTGGTTGTTAAATGTGTCTATCAGGATTCTGGCAGTTACTCCAATTAAATCATGAGCCTCGAGCCACACTCCCAAAACTAAAAAAGATTTATTTGAAGATAACATTCTACTTCTGGCATTTACCTGGGCGTAGCCAACTGAGATACGTAATTCACTGTCACCCTTGATCCTGCTTTTCCCCCCACCCTTCTGTTTTTTTCTTCTTTTTTCCAATGAAAAAACACCCATAGCCAAGATCAATCATACTCTCCAATTAGTTTTTTGCTCGGCAGAAGCTTCAGTCATCTTATCAGTGTTTGAAGAAAATATGAATGGAATGTACTTTCGATTTCACGTTACCTCCTGCTCTTTGAAACTCCCCCCCTTCTTTCTGTTGTCATAAAACATGTATACAAAATGTTTTATGAGTTGACAGCATCATCACATGACCATGCCCAATTTTCCCATCTTTTTTGTTGCAGGCATTAAATGAATTGTATGGTTGTTAAGTGAATCCNGCATCATCACATGACCATGCCCAATTTTCCCATCTTTTTTGTTGCAGGCATTAAATGAATTGTATGGTTGTTAAGTGAATCCAGCTTCGCCTCATTGACTTTGTTTGTTGAAAGCTGGCTGGGAACGTGATCAAATGGTGATTGTGTGACCCTGGAATGCTGTAACCATCATAAATATATGACAGTTGCCAAGTGCCCAAATTATGTCACATGTGACTGTACCGATGCTGCAGCAGTCATAAGTGTAAAGACAGTCATAATTCATTTTTCAACACTGTCATAACTTTGAACAGTCATTAAACAAATGATTGTAAATCAAGGACCACCTATACTCCCCAGAAAACCTGAAAAGGAGAGAAACCTTGAAAATTGTTATCTGTCGTTCTCCCCCCACCTTCACAGTATCATTCATTTACTTACAGCAAATGCAAAGATACTAGTCTTTGATGGAGTTTTCTTATTTTAACCTTTGGCACCTCCAGAAGATTTGAGAAAACCCTTCATAGGAACTGATCAAGCTACATTCAGTTGTGGATCAGGAAATTGTCTTTTATTTGTAGTCCTATATATGCCCAATCCTGAGCCTTCTATGGAAAGAAGACCATTCCATTGTTGTCAGGCACCATTTGGTTTCAATATTGTTCTGAACCACTTAAGTAAATCTCAGGATTAACAACTGTTCAGAATATTGGGTAGAAAACCTGCTTCCCAACTGAGCTACAGCAGTCCTGGCTTCCTACAGGCAGAGAAACTGCTTGCAATTGAATGAAAGGAGTTGCTCTTTCTGTGTGGCGGGCAGGAGAGGCTTCCTCAGCAGATGCCCAGCTCATCAGCCCTGTGAGTAGGTGCAAACATTCCTGTGAACAAGCTTTGAAGAGTTGTGGGGAAAATGGTGACGACGGGGGAGAATTAAGAGAGTCTCTGCAAGCATTTCCTGCTCAGCAACCCTTCCTCTGACTCATCTTCCTTAAGTCTTTAAGAATCAAGGACTGAGTCTGTATAATATGTTTGATTTGGTTACTGAATTATGGTGATTCTCTTGAGTTTGCAGTCCATTAAATCATAAGCTAACCAAGCACACCCTATTCACACATAATGCAAAGCCACAAAATCTAACCCCCCCAAACAGTTTAAATAAATTAGAAAATGAACTAAGCTCATCATGTCCGATAACTGTGATGGTGAACCTGTAGCACATGTGCCAGAGGTGGCATGCAGAGCCCTCTCAGTGGGCACACACACCGTCGCTAGCTGGCGTGCTGGTCTTCGTGGGCACCAGAATGCCGGAAAACACCTGAAAATCGGCCTGGCAGCGGCTCCCCAAATAGCCAAAAAACAGGCATGTGTGCACCGGCCAGCTGGTCTTCGGTTTTCTGGCATTCCGGTATGCCTATGCACATGCATGCATGCATGCGCATTCTGGTTTGGGCACTTGGTGCCAAAAAGGTTCGCCATCACTGTCCTATAATATGGGCAGCCATTAGACTTTCAAGGGTTTCAAACTGCACAGTATGAACACAGCTGAAATATGTTCCTCCCTTTGTTGTGTGTGTATTTAAAGCTGATGGATGAGATCAACTCTCAGACAAAAAATATTGATGAGTTGAAGAAAGCTATCCTGGATAAGAAGGGGCCAGCCAAGGTGGCCCAAACTCGCCTGGAGACCCGGACTCACCGTCCAAATGTAGAGCTTTGCCGAGACACGGTGCAGTATCGACTCATGAATGAAGTGCAGGAAATCAACCATAATATCCAGAGGCAAGTACAAACCAGAAGCCAAGGGGGCTTAGTTTAATCTGGGGTTATCTCAGGAAGTTAGTACTTTCTGGGGTGAGGGAGGAGCAGGAAAGAGTGTGAGATTCCTCTTCTACAAAACCTGTATGTATAGTGGATCATTTCATTTTGTGATTGATCCTTTGGCTGTTGGCCTGTCATTTGCCTCAATTCTAGACCAAGTTCTCCCTCTTCTGGTCAAAGATTTCAGTGGATTTGTGGAGTAACTTCTCTTCAGTAGAAGTGAAGGTGGGATTGCTTCATGGGGGAGATCAGAGCAGCTTGTTGCTCTTCTATGGACAAAGAATTTAAATGAAGGGAGTTTTTATTCTAAGGTATTATCAATATGACCTACAGCAGAATTAAACTCTAGCAAACTGTATAGCATTCTGAATCCTAGGGAATGATTTTTCTCCTTAAGCTTCTAGTTCTGGCTCTAAATGGAAACTCAAACAATGCTACTAGGAATCCCAGCAATTCAAATAAGACTGAGACTGAACAGGTGCTTCTAGCAGCTGAGTTGGGAGGCATTTGCCTGCCGTTCTGGCAAGCAGGAATACATGACACACAAGAGCAGATGGATTACCATAAAGTTCTGTTTGTATAACAAACTTATTGATGTTGGGTAAAGAAGATTGTTAAAGTAGATATTTGCAGCTTGGCTTGTTATCCAAATTTAGCCTATGGATTGGTTTATCATTCAGTTTATTGATGGATCGAGAAAATGGATCCATTTGGTGATCAGGTTAAGCATGTTGTGTAAATACATCAAGTGCCTTTATTTTATGGTGCTAGATTAAAATGTGGTTGGCTAGTTTGTAGCTTGTAACTACATTCATGCAATATGCTTAATTTGGTTACTCAATTAACCATTTTTTGGGCTTGCACATATTTTGAACAATAACTTTGTTAAGCTGGATATGCAACCCCCATTAAATAACAAATTAACTAGAGCTTGTGCACACATTTGCAATTGCTAGGTATCTAACCTCACTAATTACAGCAATCAAGACATTTGGCTTAGTTCTGTAAACAATGTTCTAGTAAATCATGCATTAATGTATTTATAGTTTGCAGTAAAAAAACAAACAGTGTTACCATGCCTGCAAAGCTCTCAAAAGTGTGGTATTTGCAATAGTTTCTTCCTGGTAGAGTTAATTAGTTAGGGTGATGATGGGAGTAGCTGGTCCTGAAGGTGCCAGGCATCAAGGCATAAAAGATGCAGGCTGCTACATTTTTGACCAAATATAGTTTCTGAATATTCTCTAAGAGGGCAGCCCTTAGTAGAATGCATTACAGCAATCCAAATGGGTGGTGGTGTTATTTCCTTGTCCATGATTTCTATTTGCTGAATAGAAAGCCAAGTCTAGAAACACTCCTAAAGTTGTGAACCTGTTCCCTGAGAGATTCTGACTGTCTATCAGAGGAATTTGGTGAAAATGGGGCACCTCATGTATAGACAACAAATTGCCAGGATTCAATTTCAGACTGTTCTTTTCCATTCATCTAGATAGCTTCCAGACGGCTGGAAAGAGTATTTCTCCCAGGCCCTAGCTCAGAGTGGCAATGTACAATTGGGCACATTCCCTAAAGATTGGTTCTTTCTAAACATCAATGGCAACAGAGATTCCTTCATCAGGAACTTCTCTTTTGTTCTTTCAAGGTCACCAGAAGCTCCGTCTTCTGCAATGAGGTGTCAGCTGTCAGGCGATGCTCCATTCAAAATCCAAGAAAGAAATACTTAAGACTCTTTAAGTTAGAGAAAAGTTATCTTTTACTGAAAGTGAAGTGGTAGCAACCAGAGAATTCTGAATCTGAGAAATTAGGCGCACAATTCACATATACAAAGTGATGGAAGTGTTCCCACCCCCAATAGTTCAGATGAAACTTCCAATTAGAAGTTGTGAATATGATCATGTGGGCATCTTCAGGTGATGATGAGGNCCCCCCCCCCCCCCCGTTCTTATGACAGCCGAAAGATGCAAAGCAATAGTAGAAGATCTTGAAGGCTGACAGTCAGCAATTGTTTAGGTCCACATGGTCACCCCCTGCCTGTTTTCCCTATAAGTTGGGAGGACAGCGATCCAAGGTAGCAAAAGACAACTGAGGCAGCAACCTCAGTTGGATGCTGAAGACCAAAATAATCCCAGATAACAGAGCAAGGCAAATACCAAAGACTCCATCCCTTCAGAGTCAAGGTTACAGGAAATCCACAGAGTTCGTTCCCTGCAGGAGATAATTTAGTGCCGATGAGACAGAAACGCTTGGAAACTAAACCTACTTTCTTTTCTGAGGATTAGAGTTGGACACCCATCTCTCATGACATACTGGAGTGGAAGCAGGGCCAGACCAGAGCATACAGACAATCAGAAGATTGTCATGATTTGTTTGGCTGAAGCCCTGGAGAGGCTTGCCAAACTCTAGAAAAGTCGTGGCCTTCACCTTTTTCTTCTGTTCCTCCCTTAGGCTGATGGATACATTGGCTCAGGCTGAAATAGAACTGAAAGGCCTAAACCGCCAGCAGCTCTCCCTGGAGGAAGAGATTGAAGTCAAAGCAAATACCCTTTATATTGATGAAGTGCTCTGCATGCAGATGAGAGAATCCATTTCCATCAATAATTTCTGATCCGTGAGGCAGGCAGAATCTCTGCTTGGCTGGACCCTACGAATAGATCTTGAGACATTGGCTTAAACTTTCAAAAATCTTTTTACAGAAGCCAACATCTGCCCTGAACTTTCTAACAGATAAAATAAATTAGTGAAACCTCAGAGCCCAACTTCATCATAAGCTCTTGCAGGGTCCCTGTGACAGAGGACTAGGGTGAAAGTGATGGCTGGAAATAAAACAAGGACTTGAACTAATGTCTTTAGTGCAGACAGAGTTTAAAAAAGGGAGTGCTGACATGTTGCTTTCCCAGGATTTGTAAATGTTCTGACCTCTTCAGGCAAAAGACAGATTTAAAAAGTTAACTTTTAAAATAGGCTAAGATGGGGATGAGATGAAGGCTAGAGTCACCCACCCTAAGATTCTGACCCCGATTACTAATTGACAGCTCTATCCAGGTCACACAATCATTCATCCACTGAGACACAAGATCAAAAAGGATACCACAGGAGATGGGAGCAATCATAAACGTTGGTGCCTTCAACCAAATGATCACAGCTGCCATCTTGACTCTTCTCTCTCCCCCTCTTCCTTAAAGCCCCCTGCATAATTCTGTGCAATGTTGTGTGACTCCTAATACTTGGGCTAATTTTTAAAATGTAAATATTGTGTAGGCAATGACTCCCATGGCTTATACAAGTAGTCCTCAACTTATGACCACCATTGGGACCAGAATTTTTGTTAAGGCAAAGCAGTAATTCAGTGAGACAGATCTGATATTATGACCCTTTTTTCTAATGGTTTTTAAGTGAATCATGCAACCGTTAAGCAAATTCGGCTTACATCATTGGCTTCATTTATTGGAAGCCAGCTGGGACAGTCATCAGTGGAGGCCACATGATCCTGGCACTGTTGTAAATACATGCCAGTTGCCAAATGCCCAAAATTTGATCACGTGACTGTGGGGGATGCTACAACAGTCGTAAGTGTGAGGACTGTAAGTCACTTTTTTTCAGTGCTGTTGTAACTTTGAACAGTAAGCAAATGGTTCTCAGTTGAAGACTACTTGGACATAATTTTAAGTTCTGGGTTCCACCAAACCTATATTTTCTTCCCGGGCCAACCAAGTTCTCTTCAAAGACCAACAAACTTTTCTTTCGTCTTTGAGAAATGTAAGATTTGCCCCTGATCTGCAGCGCTTCTGATTCAGCATTTTTTTTGCATGTGCCATTCAGCTGCACCAAACCTCACATATCCTTTTTGCATTCCAAAGACTCTTCCTTGTAAACCCGCAAATGGTGCTTATGCTCAGTCTTGATTGTGAACTGTAGCTCTTTTATTCTTAAAAAGGCAGATCAGGTTATTGCAAGGCATTTTACTGAACCCGATCCTGCTGGAACGAAAAGGGCCAGTTCAGCCGCTGAGAAAGGTCATTGCCGGTTATTTCCTTTTGGTGAGGTTTGCATGGATTCTCCTGCAATACAAAATAGGAAAGAGAATAAATATACTTTGGAACATGGCAGAGGGCAGCAGGGAACAACAGCTTTGGGGTGGGGAGGGGGAAAATCTCAGGGGAAAGGGAACCATTTCCTCCTTGGCTCTTAGGACAAACTCTCCCATGCACGGATTCATATTCCAAATACATGCACATTAAAGGTCTTAACCTCTGTGGTTTATATGTTTATTTAAGACCAGTGCTTGAGGTTGGTGTTGGGACCACTGCAGCCTGCCCCATCTGTCCACTTAACAGAATAACAGAGTTGGAAGAAACCTTCTAGTCCAAACCCCTGATCAAGTAGGAGACCTTGTATCAGAGGTCTGCAACCTGCGGCTCTGAAGCCACATACGGCACTTTGGGCCCTCTGCTGCGGCTTCCTGTCAGCTGATCCCATCACTGGCTGGCTTCGCCCTTTCCCTCCCCATCACTCCTTGCATGGCCTGAGAAGGTAAGAGTGATGGTGGGGGGATGGAGACTTGTTCCATATTCCAGAACAGGTGACTGGGTGGGAGTGAGTGACTTCAAGTTGGCCACGTCCATCCAGTCACACCGGTTGTTAAATTATTGGCTCCCAGTGTTTTCTTTTCTGTGAGAAATGGGTCCAAATGGCTCTTTGAGTGTTTAAGGTTGTAGACCCCTGCCCTATATCATTCCAGACAAGTGGCTGTCCAGGTTCCTCTTAAAGCCCTCCAGTGATAGAGCACCCACAATTTCTGGTTAATTGTCCTCGCTGTTTGGAAATTTATTCTCAATTCTAGGTTGCATCTCTCCTCAATTAGTTTTCTTAGCCCAGGATACCCTCCTATCATCTGGTACAACTGGAGCCTCCAGTGGAAGTATTTTGATGAGGAGCTAGGTAAAGTATAAATTCCATCCTGTCACCACCACGGGGCCATTTTCAAACAGAGGGTGACATGTAGTACAAGACAATTGTACTACTTTCCTTATTAAGGGAATGCGGCGATTGGTGGCAAATGATAATTAAGCAAAGCCCTGTTTACTATGGCACATTTTTGCTGGAAACTGGAAGTAAATGCAAAAATGTTGTAAATTGCAGTCTGCAAATAGCCATAGACACGGGCTGGTCGTTGAGCACCTGAAATGTCATGTGATCATGGAGTGGGGAGGCCATTGGAATTTCGGAATTGTGTTTTGAATATCTTTTGGGGCAAGGTCCTCATAACTTTGACTAGTCATTAAGCAACAGGTAAAGACTATCTGTATGCCGGACTGTGAAATGTTAAAAAAATAATAATTCGTGCAACCATTTGGAGGCGGCCGTGAGGAAAACAACTCTATTCATGAATAGCAATAGCACTTAATCTTATACACTGCTTCATAGTGGTTTTCAGAACTCTCTATGAGTGATTTACAAATATCACCATGTTGCCCCCCACAATCTGCATTCTCATTTTTACTGACCTCCGAAAGATGACAGGCTGAGTCAACCTTGAGCCAGTCAGGATCGAACTCCTGGAAGTCAGCAGAATTAGCCTGCAATACTATATTCTAATCACTGAGCCACCAGGGAAGTTACCAAGAATTTCTCTTTAAAATAGTTACTAGAAGCAGTTGGGAAATGAAAGTGAAAGTCAAAGGGGAAATCACTCCCTACAATATCCATTTAATTCCATTGTCCTTCCAGTGGTGGCAGAACAGAGAAGCAGCCGATGCTGCCTCATTCTGAATCTCTAGCAGCACAGAAAGATGGCAAGTACTTGAGTGGAATAGAGCAGCCTTTTTGAACAAGTGGAGATTTCAACATTTGTATGTTTCCCATTCAAGAAAAAGCATGAAGTAGTTTAAATAATAACTAGGGAGGGAAGGAGCGAACCAGAAATCATAAAAGTACCTTCTTTTTCCAAAAATCGTGGGCTCTGTCGAATTGCTTGTAGAGAAACTGCCCGCTGACACTTTTTCTGAAATAGGAATGAAATCGGGATTTCAAAGGTGACCTGAGGACATTTCTGCTCTTACAGCCTCTCTCTCTCTCTTTTTTTTTTTTGAAATGTCCTTTTAATTTTTTTAAATAAATTTTATTGGT
>BHFT01053470.1:0-45970 GCA_004320025.1 Laticauda laticaudata
CAGTGAGTACATCGCGTTTTCGAACGGATGGCAAGGGTTTTTGTCCGTTTTACATCCTCTTTGCATCCATTGGTTCAGTGTGACATGGGGTTTAAGCTTCATTGCTTCAACTTCGTCTTCTGTAGCCAAACCATTGGCTGACATCAAGCAAATGGATATTTATTTTCACTACCCTGTTATTGTCCACAAATTGGGTCTCGGCTGGTATAGATGCCAATCAAAGCCAGACATGAGAGGCCAGTTCAAGGAACTTTTATGGAATTGTCATGCCCTTAGTAGAGTCAGATTCTGAGGGAGAGGAGGAACAGCTAACATGGAATGGAGGTGTGGCTCCAGAGGTTGTGGAGGAGGCTAGGGAAGGGCAGAGGCCAGCTGGGCAGTCAGAGGAAGAACCAGGCCCAACCCTTCTTCATCCTAGGAAATGCAGGGGGGAACAGAGAAGGAAACACCTTGGCTTACCAGAGAGAAAGCAGCCATGATCCCCCTCATTTGATGTAGCTGGGGAGAATAGTATATAAGAGAGAGAATTACAACACAGTGTTGCCAGAAGCAAAGCATATTTTATTTTGGGCTGAAGTTATCTTGGTTGACGTCCTTCCAACAGACTGCCTTGTTATCTCCTTGAGGTTGGTAATTACTTATCCTGGTCCATTGTGGAATTTCATTCATTGTAGTTTGTTTTGGGTTTTTTATTTCACCTCTATTTGCTCATTAAGTTCTGACTGTATTGCTTTCTTTTAAAGACTATTTTTGAGTAAGTTGTATCTCCAACTGAGAATTATTGAACAATGGGGCCAAGTTGGAGAGATTAAAGGACATTTATTTACATTTTGGATTTTGTTACATTTGTGTTACACTCCGGATCATCACAGGAAGTACTTCAGCAAACAGGTCTCAGCAGTTAAAAGAACCAAGACCCCAAACAATACACAAATACAAATTTTATACAGTGATGATTAAGGAATTTAACACCCTAAGAATCACTCATTGGTTCCTTGGGACATGTTTCTTTTTATTGGATTCTTCTATTTTATCCTCCTTCTTCATACATTGCATGTTTATGCAAGTAAGCCTTCTTATTGAAAGGGGATATGTGTTTTACTATTATAATAAGATAGTGTCAGCCTTGGAAGCCATATTTTACTTGGAAGCTTCAAGTCTGCCACATTTAATGCCTGGGAATTTGGGAGGGGGGATTTCTTAGTGAGTAGAAGGGTAAACTCAACAACATTCTTTTTTAAAAGTCAAGAACAAGTTACCTGTTGTGGTTCACTAGCAGCCTGTGCAGAAGGCAGCGAAATAGGACAGTTGGGAAGAACAGGAACTAGTCTGGGAGTCTGGGGAGGACTCGGACGAGAGTCCTGCATCCAATGCAGAGATGGGGCCAGAGCCATCTGGGAATTATGTGTTGACTCTGGAGCCTCCAGAGTCTGGCAGAAGTGAGGCAGAGGAACAAGGGGAGACTGTTCCCAGTGTGCATGTGTGCAGAACTGCTGGAAGGCAAGAGCAGCTGAGACAAAAGGGGTGATTTGGGAGTAAGGCTTGGAGGTGATAGCCCCTCCCATAAAGTATAAAGGACAGGGTTTCCATCTCTTTGGAAACGTCCTTCGTTTCAACAAGTGAGACAAGTCTAATTAGGAACTTCGAGACACACCTGTTTGTACTTCGGTTGGTTTTTTTATAGTTCATTTGGCATTCTAGTTGTTAGCAGCAATTCAAAGGAGATAAAGGTGGGTGCTTTTCTCAAGGGACTGTTTGGGACACATTACAAGCTGGGAATGAACGTAATTCCCAGCAATGAAATAAAACAAGAGTTGTTTTAACTAAGCATGTGCTTAATTACAGTCTCAAAAGCCTTGGTCAGAACATTACCCTGAAGCTGTAGAAGAGTGTCTGGAGGAATGGCTCCAGTCGGGATGATGTTTGATTGGGCCATATGATGGGCTAATGGATGCAGGGGGTGGATCTTTGAATTTCTCTTGGGGAAGGGAAAACCTGGAATTTTCATATTTGGGTTTTCTCAGATGCGCCAATATGAATTATCGAATATAAATTCTTACTTGGAATGGACTTTGTTTCTGAGTGCTACATGAGTATGGGGAGTTTTGTTGGAAGGCTGACAGATTGTGATGACTCGTAGTCTCTCAAAATAACCCCAAACCCAAAACATATTATGAAAGTCCAGTAAAGCCTTCAACTTAACTTCACTGTTTTATTAGGCACAGTTTAAAGACAGAAATAAATAATCAGGCAAACAGAAAACCAAAACAAACCACATTGATGAGAGTTCCGAAGCAAGCCAAGATAACTAATCATAAACTCCAGGAAAATAACCAAAAAAAGTCCATGGGAAGAACATCAGCAAAGATAAACCTCTTTCAAGGTGGACTCTAAATTAAATCCTGTAAATTCTAACTGTGCAGTTGCAAACTTATATTCATCACTCTCACCTGCAAGCCACAAAGAGGATCATGGTAATCTCCTCTTGAGAAGACCTCACTTTTCCCTGATCCTCTCCTCCCTTCATGACCTTGGATGGATAAGGGATGGGCCTGGATCCTCCTCTGACTGCTCAGCCAGCCTCTGTCCTTCCCCAGCCTCCTCCACCACCTCTGGAGCCACACTTCCACTCCCTGTTGGCTGTTCCTCCTCTTCCTCAGAGTCAGTCTCCACCAGGATCATGACACAGATAGAGGTTACCAAAACTTGTATCTACATGCCTTAGCTAGCATCCTTCCAGCTTTCTTGTAACTTTCTTCATTCCTACCTGCAACCTTCATTATTAGTTGGGTGGTACGGGAAGAGTGGCTTCACCTCCTTCAATAGCCTGGAGTGGCCAAAGAATTGCTTCTTAAAGCATTTTTTTCAACCCTGTTATTCCTGTTGAACATAAAATAAGTTGACTGGTTTTTTTTTAATCCCTTGTGAGCAATGGGAGTGAAATTAACACATACTG
Organism: Laticauda laticaudata; assembly: GCA_004320025.1. Classification (NCBI taxonomy): domain Eukaryota; kingdom Metazoa; phylum Chordata; class Lepidosauria; order Squamata; family Elapidae; genus Laticauda; species Laticauda laticaudata. The sequence goes on from BHFT01053470.1 coordinate 2,957, forward strand.
GAAATGTCAGTGCTAATTTTTGTGTGTGGATGGTTGCATTGGCTGTTTGACTTGCACCTTAACCTACATGTGTTATCTTATCTTCCCAACAGCCTATTAATCTATATGAACAAATTAACTTTTCTCAAAGATATATACTGTGCATTTTCTGGATGGGCACATAGGGATTTTTCCTCTTGCATGAAGTAAAATAAAAAATCAGTGATGTTGTTGAAGTGAGGCACTGAGGTATGCTTCATCAAATATGAATTTTATACTATGTTCCTTATGGACCAATCTCTTTTACTTGGAAGATTTATTAAAAAGAAGAAGAAAAATGATTTTCTGAGTGGTAATCTCAGTTATCCCGTACCAAGGGATTCCCAAAAGAATCTTAACAAGGTTTTGCTGGTGCCATCCAGTGGTGGGATTCAAGTTATTTTACCACCGGGTTGGTGGGCATGGCTTGGTGGGTGTGGCTTGATGGGCATGTTTTGCTTAATGCACACAGCTTTCCCCACACCAGCTGAGACCTGTAGCACCAATCAGCTGAAAGGATAAAGAAGAGAAAAGCACAGGGGCAGGTGGGAGGGCCTTTTCTCTTCCTTATCCTTTCAGCTGATTATTGGAGGATTTTTTTCCTCCTCTCAGTTGATCATGGACTTTTTTTTACTACCAGTTCAGGAGAACCAGTGCAAACTGGTAGCATACCATCACTGGTGCCAACCCTTTAGCCAGAAAATTGACTAGGGGAAATAGTTATTGTAGTTCCATAAATGTGGTTGAAATGAGGATGAGGATGATATTTTAGTGATTTTAACAAAGGGCTTTCCATCTTTAGAAATTTAATATAGCATTAAGGGTTTTTCCCAGAGATGCTGATGTTTTAAAAAAAAGCCAATCCACTCTGGAGGAAGGACTCCAGAATCAAACCAGGAAGAAGACATTCAATCAATCAATCAAAATAGGGCCAGAAAGGACCTTGAAGGTCTTCTAGTCCAGCCTTCTGCTCAAGCAGGAAACTTTATACCATTTCAGACAAGTGTCCAGACTCTTCTTGAAAACTTCCAGTGTTGGAGTAGCTACAACTTCTGAATGCAAGCCATTCCACTAGTTAATGGTTCTCAATATTAGGAAATTTCTCTTCAATTTCAGGTTGCTTATCTACTTGATGAATTTCCATCCATTGCTTCTTGTCTTGCCTTCTGGTGCCTTGGAAAATAAGTTGACCCCCTCTTCTTTGTGGCAGCCTCTCAAATATTGGAATACTTCTATCATGTCCCATCTTGTCCTTTTCTTTAAACTGTCCATATCCAGTTCCTGCAACCGTTCTTCATACATTTTAAGGCCTGGTCCCACTGGCCGACAGACGCAAAACATATGCATAAAGGACACAGCGGATGAGCAAAATTTCGGGGGTGGCTCCATCTGTTGTCATCCACTCCAAAAAGTGGCGAAAATTTGCATAAACAGAACAGAAAAGATATATATTGGATATATATCGGATGCAAACCGTTCACTGCGCATCCTTTCTATTTCCGTGCTACTAACGCTGTGCAGACATTCCGTGTACCTTTTGTTTCCTCCCTCTTTCCGTTTTCAGCTGCAGCGGATGTGAGTTGCAAGGATGCCCAGAGGATGCAGAGAAGAAGCAGCGGACGTTTAATGGATGATAAACGGACATAGAACATTTGTTGCTCGTATGTCACGGATTTACATCGTACACGGCGGAAAGTTCATCCGTTCACAAAGTTTTGTGCAGCTCAAAACTTCTTGTGCGGATGAAATCGCACTGGACGGATGCTCGATGGATAGAGCATATGAAACTCGTATGCAATGAGTACACAACAGATACATAGAGTTTTCCAACGGATGGCAGCTTTTTTTAACATTTTACATCCTCTTTGCATCCGTAAGTGCAGTGGGACAGGGCCTTTTTAATTAGTCTCCAAGCCTTTAATCATTCTAGTCCCTCTTCTCTGCAATTTTTCCAAAGTATCAACTTCTGTTTTGTAGTGTGACCTAAACTGATACAGTATTCCAGGTGTGATCTTAATGCATTGTTATGAAGAAGGCCATTCAGATAAGCGTGATCTTTAGACATTTCTCTAGTCATTTATTTCCCTACTTCCTGCTATCTCATTCTGATTCTAATAGAATGGAATAGAATTCTTTATTGGCCAAGTGTGATTGGACACACAAGGAATATGCCTTGGTGCAAATGCTCTCAGTGTGCATAAAAAGAAAAGATACATTTGTCAAGACTCAAGAATCACAAGGTGCAACACTTAATGATAGTTATAGGATACAATAAGCAATCAAATTATACTAGGAAACAGTCAATATAGATGGTAAGGATACAAGCAACAAAGTTATAGTCATACAGTCTCAAGTGGGAGGGTGATAAGGTGATAAGGAGTGATGAGAAGACTAATAGTAGTAGTCGTGTAGACTTTGTAAATAGTTGGACAGTGTTGAGGGAATTATTTGTTTAGCAGAGTGATGGTATCCAGGGAAAAACTCCCCTTGTGTCCAGTTGTTATGGTGTGCAGGGCTCTATAGCGTTGTTTTGAGGGTAGGAGTTGAACCAGTATATGTCTGGGATGTGAGGGGTCTGTAAATTTTTTCACAGCCCTCTTTTTGACTTGTGCAGTACAAAGGTCCCCTATGGAAGGCAGATTGGTAGTAATTGTTTTGCGAAATAAATAGGTTAGCAAGCCTTCCCCCACACAATTTTACAATACAGAAAACTACCATAACCATAAAACAAATGCCAAATTGCAAACTAGTCTAATAATCATGAAACATAACCATAAAATTATCACAGAATAATTCAGCACTAATTGTTTATTTTTCTAATTCCTCAGTCACTGCCAGTTAGAGTTGGCTAATTCATGCTTCAGTTTATGACTTGACTGGATTAAAGTCTTCAGGGTATCTCATTTCTGATGTTGACATATAAGGAAAGAAAAGAAGAATGCAGCTTCCCACTGATCAGAAGAGATTAATCTACATTCCAGCTCCAGGGGGAAAAATAATAAACTTAATGGAGGTGCAAATTATTGTACAGTCTCCTTAATTTTGCATGCTATCAAAATTATATTCAAGATTACCCAGTGCAGATTAGAGCGCTACAGAATAAAAGAGATGCCAACGGTTCAATTTGGCTGCAGAAAAGGAACAAAAATGATGGAGGATTTTGAGATCTTAGGATTTAAAAGGAGGATGAAGACACTGGGGGTGTCAGGCAACATAGATAGACATCAGTAGCAAAGTCTGAAGGACAAGTGGAACTTTAGGGACTTCTCCAGAATTTTTGGAGGTTTTTGTTTTTTTTTTCAGTTTTGTTCATCTCTGATGTAAAATATGGTGAAGAAACAAAAAGGAATTTAATTCAAGGATGAAGGCAATAATAAACTTAGATTTCCATGACAACAAAGATCAGAATAGTTAAACCAAGGGATTTCACTATGCTAATGCAAAAAGGCTAGACATTCTGAACAAGTCAGACAAAGACAGATGCCTGCACAGGAAAACTGCAGTGATCCACTTAACAACGATGGCCAAACAAAGGCCATGAAAAGGAGCAAGATTCCGTTGTGGTTCGCCGGCAGCAGGTGTGGACAGCTGAAGTCTCAGAGAGTGAGGACTCAGATAAGGGGCTTGCTTGTGATGCAGGGATGGGGCCAGGACTATCAGGGAGTAGAGTGCTGCCTTTGGAGGTTGTGGAGGCTGGCAGCACTGATGAAGAGTTCCCCAAGAAGCCTGTGCCCAGTGCACATGCGCATAGGGCTGCTTGTAGGAAAGAGCAGCTGCAATAACATGGGCAACTCGGGAGTAAGGCTACAAGATGATGGCCCCTCCCTCAAGAGATTAAAGCCAGTTGAGAAACTGCAGTTCTTTGCAGAAGGCAAAGAAGTTTGATATTCGAGCCCGGTGGATGTTAGAATATCTGAGCTGATGTTTGAAGACTCTTTGATTTATTGTTTAGCAACTTTATCTAGTGTTCCTGGCAGCCTTGCAAAAACTTGGGAAGGCTCTTTCTTATCGGAGCTAATTAGTTGGAAGCAACCTTTTATCTGTGAAGGAACAGGATTTGTAAATGAAATATTAAAAAGTTGTGCTGTTACCTTTGTCTCATGTTTGTTCTCTTGGAACCAGATTTGGGTCAGAACAGATTCCCTCAACAAATGTCTTGCTTAGCAACATAAATTCTGGGTTCCATTGTAGTCGTAAGTCATAAGGACTACCTGTACTATTCCTTTCAAGAATTAAGTGGGAAATTTCATTCTAACGCATCCAGCTTTTTTAAAAAAAAATACATGCTGTGTAGTACGTATTTCTAAAATAGTTTGGCTCATTCAAAGTGCTGATTCAGCCAAAGCTTCCTTGGAAAAAATGTAATTCTTGTGTAGGAAAGGAGGAGGTGTTAACTCTCTGAAGAGAAACTGTCTTTCTAGCTTATAATGGGAAGCAACCACAGCTGTGAATAGAAATGTGTGAATGAGAAAAGCCAGGATCCAGAGAAGAAAGGAGGCTATGATGACCCGGGGCGTGATACAAAAATAACAAAGTCACAAAAGTAGAATAAATTCCCTTTAATACCTCCAACTTTGGCCTCAATGTCCAATTATCCTTGGCTGTATATCGAACTCTTTCCAAAAACAGTCTCCATATGGATCCGAACCCAAAGCAAAGATAATTGGAAATAAAAAAAAAACCAACACAAACCACACTGAAGTTATTAACACAGCAGGCCAGGATGATAAATTGCAGACTTCCACAAGATAATGCAACAACCACAGTTGGGAAGATGCCAAAACCCAGATAAGACTCTACCAAGATAATGAACGCTTTGCTTCCACCAAGGAGCTGTGTAAAACGCCCCACTTATATCCTGTTCTCCCAGCTGCAGCCCATGAAGGGGATCAGGGCCCGTTCCTCTCCCATAAGCCACATTGCTCTCTTCTCTGTTCTTCCCTGCATGCCCTAGGATGAAGAGGGGGTGGCCCTGGGTCTTCCTCTGAATGCCCAGCTGGACTGTGCCCTTCCCCTGTCTCTTCCACAGCCACTGGAGCCACACTCCCACTCCCTGTCAGCTGCTCAATCTCCCCCTCAGAATCAGATTCCAACAAGGGCAAGAGAAGGTTGTCTTTAGATGCATTTTTAATACAGGGTTATCAAAATATCAAAAGGGCATGCAGGATTATTGTCTGAGGGCAGGCTTGCAATCCCAACCATGCCACTCCTGCTCTCCCACAGCCCCTTTTGTTCCTGATCTCGTCAATCTTAATTAGATTTTAATTTGGCTGCGACAGCTGCACCTTTCTGTCTAATCATGTTCAAAAGCCCTGTAACTGTTATTGTATTTTATGGCAGCAAAATCGCAGAGGACTGGAGACTCCTTCACACAACAATTGGCTGCGCAAGGAAAATTCTTCCTATTGTCTCTGCTGAATTACCCTTAATTAAGTAATTTTTTAAAACAAATCCTGCCTTGGGGCACTCATGTTTCTCTTATCAGTTTCCATCCTGTTCTTCCCTCCCCCTCATCCTCAAAATAGTACTTTTAAAAGGGGCATAACCCCAAACATTTTTAATTATTTTGTCAATCCTTTTTAGTCACCTTTTTTCCAGGTTTACAATCTTTCTGTTCAGAAGCAAGAAATGGTTTTCAGCAGGTGGCTGCTGCACCCTTTTAATTCAAAATAAAATGCAAAACAGCAGCTCTTCTGATGTTTCTTTTTCTTCTTTTTCTGCTGTCTTTAAGCACTGCCAGACTTCTTCTTCTTCTTCTTCTTCTTCTTCTTCTTCTTCTTCTTCTTCTTCTTCTTCTTCTTCTTCTTCTTCTTCTTCTTCTTCTTCTTCTTCTTCTTCTTCTTCTTCCTCTTCCTCTTCCTCTTCCTCCTCCTGTTTCTCCTCCTCCTAATCATCCTCCTCCCCCTTCTCCTCCTCCTCCTCTTCCTTCTCCTCCTCCTCCTTCTCCACTTTCTCCTTCTCCTCGTTCTCCTCCTTCCCCTCCTCCTTCTCCTCCTTCCCCTCCTTCTTCGTCCCTCTTTCTTCTCCTCCTCTTCCTCCACCTCCCCCCCTTACCCAGTGGTGGGATTCAAACATTTTTACTACCGGTTCTGTGGCCATGGTGTGGTGGGCATGGATTGGTGGGCATGGCTTGGTGGTCGTGGCAGGGGAAGGATACTGCAAAATCCCCATTCCCTTCCCATCCAATTAATCCACTTTTCAGCTCCATTCTCCTTCCTGTGCAGGGCAACAAAAGAAGACCCAACCAATCAGCTGGGACTTAGGAGGCAGAGAATAGATGGGGGCGGGCCAAGTCAGAGGTGGTATTTGCTGGTTCTCCAAACTACTCAAAATTTCTGCTACCAGTTCTCCAAACTACTAAAAATTTCCACTACCGGTTCTCCAGAACTGGTCAGAACCTGCTGAATACCACCTCTGCCCTTACCCCTATCTCTCCTTTTCCTTCTCTTCTCCTTCTCCTCCTCCTCTTCACCATCATGCAACTGAAATACATCAGTTGGTCATTTTATTTATTTATTTATTTCGATTTGTCAATTGCTTACAAGATAATAGATAAAAGTATATCCATAGTTATGAATACATGAAATGGGTACATAAAAGAAAAATAAAAGAAATAATAGGATAGGGACGGTAGGCACGTTGATGCACCTATGCACACCCCCTACAGACCTCTTAGGAAAGGGGTGAGGTCAATAGTAAGACAGTCTAAGATTAAAGATTTTGAGGTTTGGGGAAGAAACCACAGAGTCGGGTAGAGTATTTCAGACATTGACCACTCTGTTGCTGAAGTTGTATTTCCTGCAATCAAGTTTGGTGCGATTAACCTTGGGTTTGTATCTAATGTGTGCTCTTGTGTTATTATGGTTGAAGCTGAAGTATTCATTGACAGGTAAGTCAATGAATACTGTCCTATTTTTCCCTCCTGGTAAAGTGCTTTGAATTCCAGTCTGAGGTCCATTCAGGAGAAGGCTCTGCTTCGTCATTATCCATAATCAAACCCTGCTCCAGTGCTTCCATGCCAACTGGAAGAATTCAAAAAAGGCTCAAGGATTGCCATCTAGGTCTCTTCTGGCTGATGGAACTTCCAAAACAATCTCTCTCTCTCTCCGTCTCTCTTCAATTTAGGTTGTGAAAGGAAAGCACTCTTGAAAGCTTTATATAGCTCTAATCTTCTTTGCTGACTTAAAATTGCTTTTCAGATAATTCCTAGGTTAATTGGTTTTCCTGCACATTGCAGGAAGTTGAACTGGATGATCCTGGTGATGGTTTCCAATTCCACATTTCTTTGGTTCTACGATTGTCACTTTGGATGATGTGAATATTAGTTGACTGGTTGGGAATTATAGCTCTCTAGGTCAGGGGTGTTAAACGCAATTTCATTGAGGGCCACATCAGAGTTGTGTTTGACCTGGGGGGGGCAGTCAGGGTGGGTGTGGCCAGCTTGATGTCACTCATGTTGGGGACACCTATGGTGGCCAAGGGCTAAGGCAGGACTTCCCACAGACTCTTCCTCCCTCTCATTATAATCTTCCTTCCTTCCTTCCTTCCTTCCTTCCTTCCTTCCTTCCTTCCTTCCTTTTATCAACTAAAAAATACTTCTTTGGTCTTTTCAGTTGCCAGCAGAAAGGGAGCAGTGAAAGCAATACATTCCTGAAATGCTTCAGATAATTGCTAGGCAGCCCGAAACTGTTGGCGCACAAGATTATTACTGGAGAGCATGATTGATGACTCTTGGCTATGCATGTGTCTCATTGGAGAATATACATCCAGGGGGTAGGGGGAAGACTAGTGTCAAAGGGGGAAATGAATGATGTATTTTAGGATCGGCTGCATCCAGGTAACACTGACATGGTCATGTTTAATAAATCACATTTTTTTTACTCTGAGAGATGTGGCTAGAACTTGTGATTTGAATGGGGGGGAAGTCGGAGCCCTGACACCTTTTCTTCTTTTTCCTTCCCTCTTCATTCTCCTTTCTTCTTCCTTCCCCTCTTTCCTTCTTTTTCTTCGTCTATCCTCTTTCCCATTCTCCTTTCCTGTCCTCCCCCCGGGCCCTATTTTTACTGGCAGAGAGTTGCAGGAGGCCGTTGTTTCTGAAAATGAAGCTCGGGAGGGTGGTTTTCACTGGCAGAGGCACTGTGGGCCAGTCCTCCACTGTTTTCAGGGCAGCCCCATTGGACCAGATCTAATGGTAGCCCCATTGGACCATCCTGAGTTTGACATCCCTGCTCTAGTTGTTGAGTTTGACAGCACTCCTCTAGGTGCTCAGCTCAAATGCCATTCCCCCTTCTTGTGTTTTCTTTGTAACCACAATCCCTTGAAGTAGTTTGGGCCCAATTTTTTTTAATTTTTTTATTTTTATTTACTTGATTTGTCAATCGCTTACAAGATAATAGGTATAAGTATAAACATGAGTAAAAATACAGGAAATGGGTACAAATAAATGGGGACAATAGGACAGGGACAGTAGACACGATGGTGTATTTATGCATGCCCCTTATAGACCTCTTAGGAATGGAGTGTGGTCAATAGTGGATAGTTTAAGGTTAAAGGAGTGGGGGTTTGAGGATATAACAACAGAGTCAGGTCGTGCATTCCAGGCATTGACCGCTCTGTTGCTGAAATCTAACTTTCTGCAATCAAGTTTGGAGCGGTTTACATTGAGTTTGTATCTGTTGTGTCCTCTTGTGTTGTTGCAGTTGAAGCTGAAGTAGTCATTAACTGGTTGGACGTTGTAGCAGATAACTTTGTGTACAATCCAACTGTAGGCGGCATAGTTCAAGGTTGTCCAAGCCCAAAACTTCATTTAGGAAATGATGTGATTACTAAGTAAATGAGTGTATGAGGTGACTTGTAATTCTGCACTGCAATGGCAGGATTTTTAGATACTTTCAGTTTTTTTAAAAAAAACATTATTTTGTTTTGCTCCCCGATGAGTCATGCAAATTGAAAGCATGTGTGTGGTTTCATTGTCCTTGTTCTCCCTGGGGTTTAAATTAATTTTGCAGGCCAATAATGAACAAATGTTTGAGCCTTTTTTTTCTTCCCCTGAACAAATTATTACCATGAGATTAGTGAGTGCAAATGGAGTATAGGAACTTTAAAATTATAAAAATTTTAAGTCTTCTATTTCCTGCTGGCAGCTGTTGGTAGTTCTCAATTTGCCATAATAATTGAGCCCCAAATTTCCATTACTAAGTGAGACATATGTTCAGTGAGTTTTGCCCCATTTTACCAACTTTCTTGTCATAGTTATTAAGTGAATCAGGGCAGGTGTGAAATTAGCAACATGTTTGTAAAGTGAATCTGGCCTCCCCATTGACTTTGCTCATCAGAAGGTCACAAAAGGGGATAGCAATAGCAGATAACACATAACAGATAATCAGAGTTGGAAGGGACCTTGTAGGTCATCTAATCCACACACCCCCACCCAAACAGGAGACCCTACACCATTTCTGACAGATGGCAGTCCAATTTTTTCTTGAAAGTCTCAAGTGATGAAGCTCCCACAACTTCTGAAGGCAACTTCTGCTCCATGGTGATGTGTTCTCCACTGTCAGGAAAGTTTTCTCCTTTATTTCCAGGTTAAATCCTTCTCCCTTGTTCCAGTTTCCATCTATTAATTTCTTGTCGGCCGCTACAGGAGCTTTAGAAATATAGCTTGACCCCCCTCACCGCTCTGTGGAAGGCCCCTTCAAATATTGAAGCAGGAGACCCTATACCATTCTGACAGATGGGAGGAGGTCCAATTCATTCTTGAAAGTCTCAACTATTGGTGCTCCACAACTTCCGAGCGGGCACTTCTGTTCCATGGCGTTGATTGTTCTCACTGTCAGAAAGTTTTCTCCTTTGGTTCCAGATTAAATCTCTCTTTGTTCAGTTTTACCATCCATCATGGCCTTGTCTGCGCCTACAGACACTTTAGAAAATAGGCTTACCCCCCTTCCCTCCGCTCTGTGGCAGCCCCTAAATATGGAGACTCTTCTCCTATCTCCCCTGTCCTCTCATCATCCACTAGACTAGCCAGGCCCAGTGCCTTGCACACCGTTTCATTGTGTGTTTTTAGCCTCCAGTCCCCTATCATCCTGGTTGCTCTTATCTCTGTATTTTTTCCTAGAGTCTCAACAATCTTTTCTTATAATGTGTGACCAAAACTGGATGCAGTAACTCTAGATGTAAGTCTTAATAAAGGCTTTATAGATGTGGTATTTGTACTTCCCTTGATCTTATTGTACCCCTCTGTTAAATACAAAATTTTAGGATTGCATTAGCTTTTTTGGCTGCTGCATAGCACTGAACGTATGCACAGCACCACGGACTCTTACGCTAACTTGGCATGCTACACGACGCCTCGCTCTACCTCTAGTTATCTCGAGAGTCTGCATCGACTCCTCTCTCCCTTCTCCTCTCTACTAGTGGCTCAGACTACCTCTCTAACGCTCTACGAGTGAGTGAACACTCACCTCTCCAACTCAAGTCGCAGAGACTCTAGTAGTAATCAGAGCTGTAGTTCCCTGTCATTTAGCGGTGACAAATCACATGTCTCAATTATCTAGCTCGCTCCGATCATACGTCCTATGCTGACCACAACACAGGAAGACTCCTACAAGCCGTCAGTCCTAGGAGCTCGTCTATAACTGCTGGAATCTCACTGTATGTTAGTATCCAGTATACAGTTACAGTCTACCGAGACTACTAGCATAGATAAATATTTGATCATGCGTACCCATAGAATGCTGCGAGCTTGGTCACAAGTTGTGAAAAATAATCACAGTCGTTTTTTCCGAGTGCCTTTTGTAACTTTGAACTCGAACAATAACTGTTGCGTGTTAATCGGAAGACTAATTATTAAAGACCAGTAAATCTAGCCAAACAAGATGCCCTTCACTGTTTATTTCTGCATCGTTCTCTTATATCCAATGTTAACCCAAAAGTTTAATTCATATAAGATTTATTCAGTTAAACTTGCCATAGGATTGATTTGGGTGCATTAATTTGACAGAAGATGGCATCTTGTCGTGACAGATACATCCAACTGAAATCAAAATTGAGGGGAACAAAATGTGGGAATTAATTTGTTCTTCATTTCCAGCTTTTAAAAAATTTAATCTCACTATCTGTAAACGCAGACATGCTGTTCTCCTGCAAAACTTATGCCTCTGAAAAATAAGCATTGTTATTATCTTGATTCCAGTTTGAGAGGCATTCTACTTGTGAGTTTCTCTTGTTTTAAACCAACTTTTCAGAAAGAATTGCTTTGCTTGATTCAGGCCGGTTCGCCCAAACCGTTAGTAAAAAATGCTTTACCGGTTAGATAAAAACTGGTAGGTTTAAAACAATGCTTACCCAGCTTCAGTGAACCACATCTTTGACAATCAGCTGGGTGATTGATCAGCTGTGCTGCTGATTTAGATTAGGCTAGAAAGCAGAGATAATGGACTTCTTTGCTTACTACCTAATCTAAAATTGCGGGGCACAGCTGATCCTGCCTTGCTGTTTACCCGAAGGCTTCAAAAATGCTTCTTTTTTCAGCACCAGGAAGCTTCCCTGGAGACCCACAGGGCCAAAAATGAGGCATGGGGAGGTGCTATGAAAAAAAAACAAGACTTTATATCCCCCCCCCAGTCACACCAAGGACCCGTCTTGCCATGCCCACCTAGACATGCCCACCAAGAAACTAGTAGTAAAAAAAATTTATCCCCACCACCGCCATAGTCTTTTGTAGATACCCAATGAAATACAAGTAGTCCGCGGACCACAACTGAACACAAGGCTTTCCATTGCTAAGCAAGGCGCGTTACAGAATGTTGCTCCATTTTACAACCTATCTTGGATGTAGTTCTTAACATGAATCCACTGGAGTTGCTTTAAATGTTACAGTAACAATGGTTGTTTCCTGTTGAGTTCCCTTGTCAGAAGGTCCAGAAACCTTGGGGACACTGCAACCTCATAAATGTGAGTCAGTTTACCAAGCATTCTGGTTTTGAATTCATGTGATCCTGGCGCATGCTGCAATGTCATAAGTGTTGAAAATGTTCATAAGTCACTTTTTTTTCTGCACCGTTGTAAACTTCAAATGACCCAAATGAAGTGTAAGTTGAGAACTACCTCTGGAAGAATTTTTTAAATAATATATATATGTTTATAGCATTACATGTAAGTACCCACGAAAACCTTGTATATACTATATCTATATCTAATATCTAATCTATATCTATATCCTAATCGTATACTCTATATCTAATATCTATATCTATATCTATTATATTATCTATATCTATTCTATCTATCTATCTATCTAGATAGATAGATAGCATAGATAGATAGATAGATAGATAGAGAGATATGTTTTTTCAAAGCTTTCGCGGGTAACTTACATGTTGCTGTTTTAGCTTCCTTCGTGTATTATCCCACGTCTTGTGAATTCGTGTTAAAGTGGTAGTAACGTTTCAGCGATCCTATTTGTACAGAAGCCTGAGGATGGCAGATGAATTCTGCTGAAACGTTGGCTACAACCTTTAACAGACTACAAGAACGTAGGATAAATACCGACAGGAAGCTAAACAGCACACATATAAGGACCGCGAAGCTTTAAAAAAAACAAAAAACAAAACAATATACTATATATATAATATATATATATATATATATTATATATTATTTATACATATATATATAGTTATATGGTGCACTGTGTGTGTGTGTGGTGTGTGGTGTGTGTGTGTGTGTGTTGTGTTGTTTAGCTTTTTTTAAAACTAATCTACAAAAGAAACACGCATTGGCACACTTGGACACCACCATATACCAAAAGAAAACACACACCAACCGCTTACACGTCAACGCCCAATCCCACACCACCAGCACAGATAAATTCCGTAGGGAAGAACACTAATTACCAAAGCCAAACGCCTGGCAGATTAAGACACATATAAAGAGACATGAACTAGGCACCCTGCTGAGAGTATTGACAGCAATGGCTTCCAAAAAAAACAAAATCACCAACTTGTCCACAAAAACACACAAGACATAACAGAGACCTAGAAGACCAACGAGACCTATGGACAGCGTCTTGCCCTACATAGAAGAGGTACTACCCAGACCAAAATCAGTTAAGATACTACACGGTCATCACATCCAAGCACTGCCTTCAAAACAGACAAGAATCAACATAGCAGCCACTCCTGACAAACCCCAAGATAAAATTGACCCTGGAAAACCACGCATTATACGAAAATTCCCTGTACCATGCATTGCCCAGCGCCCATACATTGAACCAGACAGATGTTACGCAGAATTACGTACCCCCACCTAGCTATGACACAAAAATATCCAGTAAAAAAGTCTGAACACATCTAGGCTATCACAGCCGTTGAGTTTTAAATTTGACCGCTAGTCCACTGCTTGAGCCAGGCACATGGTTTTTTCTTCATCCTTGAATTTGGTTGCGGGAGTCTTGGTCTGGTTTGTTTCAATTGGTCTTGGGGGTTTGCCTGTGTTCTGCTTGATTGGTTGTTTCTAATATCTTCGATGTTTGTGCTTTTTCTGTCTTGTCTTGGCTGGCAATATTGTGTTCCTGTATTGGAGCTTTTTAGCTGCAGCTTGGCCTCCAAGTAAATGGACGGCTTCACTTGTTAGAAGCTAGGTTTCATCTGAGGTGCCTGGTTGGGGTGTTGTGTTTGAGCTGGAGGTATCGGGGGAGTCTGTTTGTCCCAAGGTTGTTTGCCTGAGCTTGTGGTTGGAGATCTTTCTATTTGAGAGTGCAGGCTTCCAAATGATTGACAGTCTGATGGAATCATCTCTTCTATCTGCCATCATCAGGCTTCTATATAGTGTTCATCTGTGAGTCAGACTTTCACAGCCGTTTCTGTTTTGTGTTGAAATATGTGTTGCTTAAGCAGTGTTCTGCTAGTTCTTGGAAATGATCAAAGATCTACACATGGAACAAGATCTGCTTGTAAGTTTCGACGTGGTTTCACTATTCACTCAAGTCCCGATAAAAGAAACTCTTGAAATCATCAAAAATAAATACCAACCAGCTAAAGACCTCATGGAACTAACAGAACACTGCCTAACCAACACATATTTCATATACAAAGGACAAAGATACAAGCAAATTGAAGGAGCCCCTATGGGATCACCACTGTCACCCGTCATTGCAAACCTGTTCATGGAAGAATTTGAATCCAGAGCCCTAGCTAATGCCACCCACAAGCCCAAACTATGGTTAAGATACATCGATGACACATTTACCTGATAGGGTAAAATTGGACAATCATCTACCCCACATTTAATATAGCAGCAGTGAGCATTTTGAAGCAGCTTTCTCTCCACTGACACAAGCACCATCAGCTGGATAAAAAGATGCAGATTCTATGCAGCAGATGTTTTTGTCAAAAATGAGCATGCCAGCTGCTCTTGCAGAATTTTATTTCCTTCCTTATGCTCCAGTCACAGTCCAGATTGGCAGTAGCAATCAGGGGTGGGATTCAAATTTTTTAACAACTGGTTCTATGGGCGTGGATTAGTTGGTGGGTGTGGCTTGGTGGTCATGTTATTGGCTGGGCATGGCCAACTCAATATCACTCACATCGAGGCACACATCTCCTCGCCTGGCCTCTCATGACTGTGGGGATGCTGCAACAGTCAAAAGTGTGAAAAATGGTCATGAGTCACTTTTTTCAGTGTCATTGTAACTTTGAATGGTGACTCCATACAAGCAAAGTACCAGCAAAGGAGGGGGAAAAAACTCCAGAGATGTTCCTGAGACAGGAAATCTAGTCCTGCCAAGAATGTAATAAGGGTTAACGGAGAGGCAATTTTTGTGAGCAACACCAGAATGTTTCTTTCCTGCCTTCCTTACAGGATTAGGCCAGTAATTTCTTCTAACAACCAGTTCTCCGAACTGCTTAGAATGTTAACAACCGTTTCTTGCGAATAGGTGCAAACTGGTAGAATCCCACCCCTGGTAGCAATATTTCCAGCTGTGGGGACTCCTTATTACTAGTCGTTGACCAATTGGTAATGGCCACAAGTTCCTCCTAAAAATCTATTGTATTTGCAACAATATTAGGAATGCCACTCAGCTTTTCTGCTTGTTAATCCCAATTATATATTGTTGTAAAAAAACTATCAAAAGATTCTGACAATAGGAGTTATTTAAAAGACACTGGAATTACCTGGAGCGAATCCAGCACTTGTGAACTCTCTCTCATATATTCAGGTTCTCTCTTTGTTGTGTGAACAAGTTGTATTTTATTTTATTTAATTTGCAGGGGTAGGAATGTTTGTACAGCATAAATTCTGGCATATCTTTATGCTTAGCAACAATTTGCTTCCCCTTATTAGCTGCATCCAGAACTATTTATTTATTTCTAGCAATAGCAATAACACTTGCACTTATATACTGCTTCATATACAACTTCCTCTGTAGGGTCAACCTATGGCCCCCATCAATCTGGGTCCTCATTTTACTGACCTCGGAAGGACAAGTCAACCTTAAGCTGGTCAGGCTCAAACTCTGGACTGTGGGTAGAGTTGGCCTGCAATACGGCATTCTAACTACTGCGCCACCAGGAAGGAGAATGAGAAAGGGAAGGAGGAATAGCAATAGCCCTTAGACTTATATAACACTTTACAGTGCTTTACAACCCTCTCTAAGAGGTTTACAGAGTCAGCCTCTTGCCCCCAACAATCTGGGTCCTCATTTTACCCACCTCAGAAGGACAAAAGGTGGAGTCAACTTTGTCTGGATCGAATTGCTGTCAGTGAGCAGTGAGTAAAGTACTGAAGTATTGCATTCTAACCACTGCGCCACCACATCTCTCTTACAAAATTAATAATAATTATTATAAAATGTATTGGCTGCCCATCTTACCACAGGATAATTCTGGGCAGTTTGCAATGATGCTATTGTTTATCCATATCAATTCTGTGTTGCAACTTTGTGAATGTGTGCACAGATGTGGTTTCAAGAATTGCTTCAATGGTAAATGAATAAAATGGCCTTGTCAAAAACAGCAGTTTTAGATGAGAAACTTTATACATTCACCTTGTGTGAAGCTGTCCATAACTCTGAAGGGACACCAGTTGTATCTATTTAAAATTGAAAAAAAGAATGACACAGAGAGAGTAAAAAGTAAACTTTCTTCCAAAAAATAAAAGCACCTATGATACTTTAAATGTATAGAAAAGTTCATCCAGCTGAAAGACCATAAGGAAAACTTCCCTTTCTTCTATGCTCTTCTGCTAATTATTGCCTTTTGTGAAAGAAAACACAAGTTCAATTCTGTTCCGTAAAATGGAAACATTGTTTCTATATCCACCCACACCATGACATAAAAAGAAATTTAGGTGTTTCTTTTTTCATTCTGACAGATAGCTTTGCTGTTTCCTTATTTCTCCAAAGGATTCTGGTCACAAATGAACAGTGTAGTTGCTCCTTAATATAAGGATTTCTTTCTTAACATTAAATTATTATTATTATTGTTCTAGAAAAACAAATGCTATGTTTGAATGAATTGTTCCTATCTCCAACTCATTTAAATATCATATTTTTTAAATATGATATATTTTAAATATCAATATAGATTAGAACAAATGACTACATATGGGTTACCCCATATGTCGATTATGTAGACTTCTTAATTACTTGGTTTTATCCCATGATTTGAACATTTCTTTACTTGCTTTTTTCTGTCATGGGTCTGGTTGAAATATATTTGTTAGGAATGTAAGTCACCTAACAGTTGTGTTGGAAAATATATAAACCAGGATAGACATTTTAATACCGTCTCTTTAAGAGAATGCTAAAATTGTAATTGGGTGTGGTTCCTCAAACGGCCATAAGATGGAGCCAGAAATCTGGGCTGTCCTGTTCTATTGTTGCTGAGAGTGTTGCTGTTCCTGTATTGACTGTTACTGATCATCGTTCTTCTTGGGTTTGATGCAAGTCTGTTACTGAACTGTTTTTTATGCTGGTCTTTGTTATTTTGGATTATCTCTGGACTGAAAACTGACTCCTTTAACCGTAAATGACTTGGACTATGTTTGGACTTTGCTGAACAGTTTTATTGGAAGTAAAAACCTACATTTTTACTGTACAGTGTATTTGTGTGCTGGTTGTATTATTCTTCACCACTCTCACTACGTCTCCCTGTATGCGCTTATTCTCCTAATGGGGAATTACCTCAGAGTAATTTCCTGGTATAAATGAGGATTTATAAAATTCATTGCATGATTTTACAACTGCAGTGATTTGCTTAACAAATATGGCAAGAAATGGGACAAAACTTGCTGAACAAATTTCTCACCTAGCAACATAAATTCTGTGGTTGTAATTTGAGGATTACCTGTACAGTGTACTCATTGAGTTGTATTAAATTTGGAGGAAAATGCATATAGCATGGATAAGCTATTTGTGACTGCTTTGACCCTATATTTGTTTGGATATCAAATAATCCATGAAAAGTGGTAATTTTTCTGTCTTGCATTGAAGATAGTTTTCTTCTGCTTTTGATTTGATTCTGAAGGCATGGGTGCTTGCTCACAAATTAAATATCAGAAAAATATTTCTTTGTAGCATATTCTTAAACACTAACAATAGCCTCAGGTTCTCATACATTGGATGTTTCTGGAACGTCCTCATTTTTGTTGCAATTGTGGTCTATCCATCTGGAAAGAAAAGCAACTGGGAAATGTCTAGCTTTAATGGCAATGTCAGGATGAAAATATTGCAAGAGATGTATTTATTAATTTACTAAATGTATATGCCTCCCACCTCCCTATCAAGCATCTCTTGTTGGCTATTGGGGAGGTTTGTTTATTTATTCCTTTGTATTCTGCCTTTATTATTTTTACAAATAACTTAAAACAGCAGACACATCCAACATACCTTCCTCCTCCTGTTTTCTCCACAACATACATATGAGATGGGTTGAGCTAGCCTTCATGCCTAAGGCAGAACTAGAACTCACAGCCTCCTAGTGATTGGCCCCAAAGTCACCCAACTGGCTTTTATGCCTAAAGCGGGACCAGAACTCACAGCTTCCTGGTGATTGGCCCAAAATCACCTAGCTGGTTTTCATACCTAAGGTGGGACTAGAACTCACAGTTTCCTGGTGATTGGCCCTAAGTCACCCATCTGGCTTTCATGACTAAGGCAGGACTTGAATTCATGGTCTCCTGCTTTCTATAGTCTGGTGCCTTAACCATTAAATCAAACTATTTGATTTTGAGTATTGTGTTCTCTCCACTTACCTGTTATTCATAATTTGAGAATCCTTTGTAGTTTAGGCTGAACAAAATATGGTCCTATAAATTTGTTTCAGCCTGGCTGGCCAGCTAGCTAACTATACTGTGGGAAACAAAAGGGACGACAATTAATTTAATTTTTAATTTAATTAAAAGTTTGCAAACATTTCTACAGCATCATCACCTTAAATGACCCAGATGCTACGGTGTTGCTGTGTTGGGTTTATCCCTTTATGACCTAAGGGACAGTATGAACTCACTGAAAGAAAGAACTTTTTCAGAGGCTGTCACATTTGCAGAAAGCTGGAAGGTGACAGATTGCTGTGCGTCCATCAGGGAGACCTAGCACAGGGCAGTAATTGTAAGAGGAATCTGGATTGCTGAAAATTGTACAAATGGCAAATTACCAATTGAAAACATATTTCACCATTGGCTGCACCTGAAGCTCCTGGACTGTTGTCAATGTTGATATGTATTTTGGATTTCACAATGATTCTAAGGCGTCGTTGTATAAATTGATTGTCATTTATGGTAGATATTTATCTGCATGCATAGAGTGGTATGGTGGCCTAGAGGTGGAGATTTCACCTCACAATCGGGAGACTGTGAGTTCAATCCTAAATAAAGGCAGATATTTACCTCTCTGGGCACAATGAGATTATATCTGCTGAAAAAAACTCCGCATTGGCAACAGGAAAGGCATCCAGCCATTAAAACTCTGCTAGCTCCATTCAGTTACCCAGACTCCACCTCACATGGGATTATGGGGTCATTAAAAGAAGATGGTTATTATTTATCTGCAAGCATAAAGGAGCACAGTGGCTCATATGATTAGGACGCTGGGTTGGAGTTTAGCAAAGCCATGTTTGAGACCCAAGTGCTGTCGTGGGGTGAGGTTGAGTTCCTGTCCTTTGCTTTAGCTCTGGCCAGGGACATGAAAGGACCTCACATCTCACAACTATGATGTCACCAGCTAATCCTTTCAGTCTAGAAGCACCTCAGTGTGTCATGCCCCTGTCAGAATCTGATTCCAAGGGAGAAGCCGAGCAGCTGACAGGGAGTAGGGGTGGGGCTCCGTTGGCTGTGGAAGAAATTGGGGAAGGGCAAAGTCTGGCTGGGCAGAGCAGGAGAGAGGTAAAGCAAGGAAGAGGGAGTTCAGAGGAAGACCCAGGCCCACCCCCTCTTCATACTAGGGGACGCAGGGAGGAACGGAGAAGGGAGCAATGTGAGTTGCATGACTTACTGGGGAGGAAAGGGCCCTGATTCCCTTCATTAGCTGCAGCTGAGAACACAGTATTTAAAAATGGAGGTTGCGCATAGCAACTTATTGGAATCAAATCATGAATTATCTTTTATTGCTGAGGCATATCTGGGTTCCTGGCAACTTCCCAACTGTGTGTGTTTTGTTGGCCTTTGAAGTCTGCAATTCCTTATTCTGCCATGTCCAGTTAATTCCTGCAGCGTGGTTTGTGTGGACTTTTATTTACAGTTTATATGTACTTTGTTTTCCGACTGAATTTCCTCCACTTAAAGATTGTTCTTGGGGGAGTTTTTTCTCCAGCCGAAGGTCACTGGAAATTGGGGGCAAAGTTGGAGGTTATTAAAGGGACTTTTCTTACTTATGTGACTGTGTTGCCTTTGTGCCACATCCTGGGTCATCACACAGTGCTTCTGCCATAAATGTGATGCAATTTGCAAATATTTGAAATGCAGATTTGGAACGTCCCATATATATTACCAAATTGGAGGTTAAGGGTTTTAAAGAAAAACCAAAGCGTGTTTCTCATAATCTTAAAATGGGGTTCAAAAGATTGTTTGAAAAGAATTGACACATTATGTTGCAGGAAGTGTAGGATGAGTGAGGAAAATCTTACTCATACAGCATTTGCTCAGGGTCATCTCATTCTGATTTAACAGTTATAAAGATAAATAGGTTTAAAAATGTAAATAGGAGTTAATCGCTAGAGGAAAAAATATGAACTTGCCAACTTTGGTTTATAACAACAGCAAAACTTTTTTATACGCAAGAGAGAGATAGTGTGGTCCCAGTATTTCAATCTTTGATCAGTAATGCGTGAGGATTACTTTCCTTTTATGAATTATCTCTTGACTGACTGAGCTATTTGTTATAGGCAAATTTTAACCATGTGCCAAAAGCAGCTTTTTCTTTAATCTTTTCATTTTGTTCTTTCCTTTTGTGCTGTTTATTAAAGCATGAAAATAATCACTCACTTGATCACTTATGGCTTACGTTTTGTTTGATAACCCTAATATTGTATTTGTTGTTCCTAATTCTGATCTGTTGCCCATGACAAATATACCATATTTTAAAAGCACAAAAGCTCATTTATCCACTCATTCTTTTCGAACAACAGAAGAGAAAAAGTGGACTCAGAAATGAATTGTGAAACTTTCCAATGTTTTACCTTTTTGAAAGAAACTTGACCTAAATATTTTCTTTTACAATAATGCTTTTCCCGTTACTAATCTGGTTTAGCCATTCAGTCTTGGTTTCTCTTGAGTCTATATTTTGTTTCTTAATGATACATCAATATTTATTTCATTGTAATTATTAATAATCTGAAGGTTATTACATTCTATAAATTATGTTGTATTGTAATTTTAGCATTATTCCATAGTGCATACCTACTTCTAAATGTAAAAATATTATTGGTGTGTTTATATGTTTCTGTACATGAGAATGCTGCTGTGATTGAGAAAAATAGTTGATATATAAAGATAGGGAAGAGTTAACATTATTCAGGAAATCTTACTGAATGGAAAAATATTTTTATTATTTGTTTATAAGTCAATAAGAAATATTTTTCCATCTCACATTTGCTAAAAGAGTTTCAACTTCATTTAGAACTTTGGCTATTTGTATTTTAATTATTAGCAGTTTTTTAAACAGACTGTGGAGAGCAGCAAAGAGCTTCCAACCAGAATTTCATAAAATCCAATTTGGGCTGCATTTTTTCTTTTATTGGAAAAGCCATATGTTGTGAATCAAATAAAACTTTTAGGATGAACAGATAGAGGCTCAAGTAATATTGTCATGGGGTAGGATGGCTGGAATTAAACCTTGATCTGGGCAAAGAAATTTAGCAGATCAATATAGAGATTCCGTGATGTGACAAACTTTATGTTGGACTCTGACCTCCAAGTTTCTAAGCAATTTATTAGAAAATAGACATTTAATGGAGTTGCAAGAGACCCACTGATAGGTCACAATGGAGTTCAAAACAAAAACAGTAAATATTGCACTTGCTTTGTACTGACTTCTTTGAAAAAACAAAAAGGGTATATATGTTTTGACATGGGTAGACCATTGCATTCATCTATAATTTGAATTAAGAACTCATTTTTAGGAAGGATTAAACATCGATTTTTACAATTTTTCAGCACTTCTAACAGGAGAATGTGTCTTTACTAGCATGATACCCGTGCTTTGCTACAAAATGATGTGATCGGGCTTAGTTTTTGGGGAGGAAAATTAGAGGGGGAGGAATTCTGCCTCTGCCTACCAGTATCCATTGGTATTCATCTGGCTAGCGTCCTGACAGTGTGTGAGAGAGTTGAGGGCTGTTTGGAAACTGAAACAGTATTTGCTGTGTGAGCAAGAAGGAGGCAGCAAGGAGCCTGGGCGTGGCTTAGCTTAATTGTTCTGTACTAAAGCTGCTTGGTGCTGTGAAACTGAAACTGAAATGCCTGGGCGTGCATTCTTGTCAGAGCTTATCTGTATTTTGCCTTCCTCCCAACTGTGGTGGCTGCATTATCTGGTAAAAGTCTGCAATTAATCATCCTTGCCTGCCGTAGTAATTCCTTCAGGGTGGTTTGCATTGGGTTTTTTATTTCGAATTAACTTTACTTTGGGTGAGGATTGCATTTATTCCCTCCATAAACTGTTTTCTTTCAGAGTTTGATATCCTAACAAGAATAATTGGACATGGGGCCAAGTTGGAGGCATTAAAGGAACTTTCTTCTATTTTTGTGACTTGGTTATTTTTCTGTCACACCCCGAGTCATCACCCTAGGAATAATGTAGTGTTCAATTTTACTGTAGCACAAATAATTCTGATAATTCTTTTATGTGAATCTGAGTCAGCTGACTCAGCTGACTTGGCAACTGAGTCAGTCAGTTTAACCTTTACAAAAGCGACGTTTCATTTTGCTTTCCAAGAGGTATTATTTTATGATGTTTATCTGTTAAATCTGAAAAGCACCTTGCTGACTGATAAATTGCTTTTGCTATCTTTTTGGTAACCCAAAAATGGAATATATATATATTCACATGTGAGAGAGTGATTTATTTCATTGGGAAGTTGTCAACTTTTGCACTCATGGGATGATGAAAAAGGATTTGTGATGTATAAAGCCCTTGTTTGTTTGTTTGTTTGTTTGTTTAATTGAATATTGAAAAGGTGTGAGTTAAGCAACAGCATTATACAGGTAAAATACAGACCTGGGAGTTAAACAGGCTTTCTCAAAAATGGGAAGAAGAAGATAAACTTTGATTTTGCTTCTTGATGGTGCTTTTTTCACCTCTTTTTTCATCAAGATCAGTGGGGCCAAGCCTCTAGTTTGTTCATCTATTCCGACCCATTTTAATAACCTTGGCCTCCTTAATACAGATGCAGGAAGAAAAGGCTTGCAGAAAATTATTCAGATTTCCAACATTTTTATTCAGGTTGTTGGGGAATGTTATTGCTATTTGTCTTCACTTATACACATCATGTAGCAGATAGTCTAAGCCTTGTTGTACACCTGGAAAGTGTATTCCAAGGATTAAATTCAAGAGTCAACTATAATAAAGAATATTCAACAGATGTAGACTCAACAAAGGCTCCAGTTTCTGGAGTTTTGTCAAAATAATAATGTATATCTTGATGTCACAGGAGAAGCTCTGTACATAGTGTCATCATGAATATCTAAAGGAATAGAGTTTATATGATGCATATCAGAGGTGGTCTTCAGCAGGTTCTGACCAGTTCTGGAGAATCGGTAGCAGAAATTTTGAGTAGTTTGGAGAACCAGCAAATACCACCTCTGACTGGCCCCGTCGCCTTCTATTCTCTGCCTTCCATTGAGTCCCAGCTGATTGGCTGGGTCTCCTTTGGTTGCCCTGCACAGGAGAACGGAGCTGGAAAGCAGGTTAGTGGGGTGGGGCAGGACTGGGACTTTGCAGTAAACCTTCCCCCAGGAGTGAAGAGGGAATGAGGATTTTTCAATATCCTTCCCCTACCACGCCCACCAAGCCACACCCACAGAATCGGTAGTAAAAAAAATTGGAATCCCACCACTTCTTTGTATGTTGTGTCGATATGAAGGAATAGAGGAAATAATAGAGGATTTCCCTTGTCTAAACTCAGTCTACAAGTTTCAGTGATCAGGAATTTTTAATCCGAAATGTGACCCCTAAATATGAGACAGTTGTCAAGCATCCGAATGTAAATCACATGATCATGGGGATACTGCAACAGTCGTAAGAGTGAAAAATGGTCATAAATCCATATCAACAGACCCAGGTGGTTGGTGTTATGGTTAGCCAGCAGCAGGTGCAGATGGCTGTGGAGAGCAAGGACTCAGATGAGGGGCCAGGACCATTAGGGAGTGGACTGATGCCTTCAGAGATTGTGGGGGCTGGCAGCAGCGATGAGCTTCCCGAGGAACCTGTACCAAGTGTGCATGTGTGCAGGCCTGCTTGCAGGAAAGAGCAGCTGCAGCAGCACGAGCGACTCGGGAGTAAGGCTGCAAGGTAATGGCCCCTCCTTTAAGAAGATAAAAGCCAGCTGTGAATCAGATGTTCTTTGCAGGAAGCAAAGGCATTTTGAAACTTGAGCCTCATGGACATTGCAGTATCTTAGTTGGTATTTGAAGACTCTTGTGTTGTGAAATATTTCTAGGTAAACTTATGTGTTATTCTTGGCAGAGGAGCACAGTTTTGGCAAGGTTTGTGTTTATCAAAGTTAATTAGTTTGCAGCAGCCTTTTAACAGGGGATTCGTAAGAATCATTGAAAGGTTTCTGTTCCCTTTGGTTCGTGTTTGTTTGATTGGACAAGGGTTTGGGTCAGAACAGTTGGGGGCAAAAGGCTGACTCTGTAAACCATTTAGAGAAGGCTATAAAGCACTGCAAAGAGGTATCTAAATCTAAGCGCTATTGCTATAAATGACTTTTTTTTCAGTGCCATTATATCAGTGGTGGGATTCAAACAAAAATGACTACTGGTTCTGTGGGTGTGGCATGGGTAGACATGGTGCAGCTTGGTGGGCATGGCAGGATACTGCAAAATCCCCATTCCCTCCCCATCCCCCTAGCCTGCTTTCTAGCTCCATTCTCCTGTGTAGGGAAACAAAAGAAGATCAGCTGGGACTCAATGGGAGGCAGAGAAGAGATGATGTTGGGGGGGCCAGTCAGAGGTGGGATTTGCTGGTTCTCCAAACTACTCAAAATTTCTGCTACAGGTTCTCCAGAACTGCTCAGAACCTGCTGAAGAGCATCTCTGCTTCAAATGGTCTCTAGATGAATGAATGTAAATTGAGCATTACCTGTATGAAGTTTCCCCTTTCTTTTAGTTTCATTTTTCATTTTCCAGGTTTCTGTTCTTAATTTGGAAAAGCAGCATCTTTATTTAGCTTGTGGGATATTTGAACTGTTATTCAAAGGGAGTAAAAAAGAGGGAGTCTCCAGGTTTTCTTTTAATCCTCTTTTTTCTTTTGCCTCTAGAACCATAAAAAATTAAAAGAGATGGTTTTAGAATCAGTTTCACGCATGTCCTCTTGTGCTTGTAACAATATTGGGGTTCCATGTATAAATACTTACACACATACCATTCACGCTGGTCTCTTTAGAGATTCAAAAAAGCAACATTAATGAACGTGCAGAAGAAACTGAAAGCAAAAAATTAAAGGTGTGAGATCAAAATTATAGCTGAAATTATAGCTGAAATTAATATATACCAACCTCATTCGCTTTGCACCTTCGTAACCTTCTTCCATACAATGCCTTTTTATTATGTTCATCCATCACTTCACAACTTCGATTATATTTAATGTTTTGCCTTTCTTGTCTTTGAAGATCTCATCAGCTCAAGTCAACTCGTCTTCTTTTTTTTCTTTTAATCCATCTATTCTCCCTTAGTATATTTTTTGCTTTCTATTATACCACACCAACCTATTCCTTTTATAGTGATCCATTCATATTTGGGTTTTGTCTACATTCATTCAGAACATTATCATTCTGGATCTTTACTCTTCTTGCTTTACTACTATCAAAACTATGACTATTTGTTTTACTACTACTTTTCTTGCTTTACTACATCCTAGGGAATTGATTTCCTGCTGCGTTTAACTTTTACATCACTCATTTTCATAGTACAAAACCAGCAGATATATGCATGCTGTTACACACAACTGATTTGTTCACAAGCATTTGTGCTCTGTTAATTTTTTCCTCTTTAGTAAATGTCCTACAACAATTCAGATTTGTTTTATTCTACGGCTGTGTTTAATCCCTTCTTGAACTTTTAACTGAACTGAGACCTTGGAACGTGGGGAAATAGTCTAGGTTTTTCTCAAATGCTTGAATTTTGAAGGTCCCTCACTACAGTGGTGGGATTCAATTTTTTTTGCCACCAGTTCTGTGGGCATGGTTTGGTGGGCGTGGCAGGGGAAAGATACTGTACAATCTCCAGTCAGAGGTGGGATTTGCTGGTTCCCCAAACTACTCAAAATTTCCACTACTGGTTCTCCAGAACTGGTCAGAACCTGCTGAACCTCTGCCTCACTCCCCCTTATCCAGAGGTGATCTTCAGCAGGTTCTGACCAGTTCTGGAGGACCAGTAGTGGAAATTTTGAGTAGTTTGGAGAACCAGCAAATCCCACCTCTGACTGGCCCCACCAACCCCATCTCTTCTCTGCCTCCCATTGAGTCCCAGCTGATCGGCTGGGTCTTCTTCAGTTGCCCTGCACAGGAGAACAGAGCTTTAAAGCAGGTTAGTGGCGTGGGGAGGGAATGGGGATTTTGCGGTATCCTTCCCCTGCTACACCACTACACCATGCCCACCAGGCCACACCCACAGAACCAGTAATAAAAACATTTGAATCCCACCACTGCCCTTAACCATAGTTTATCGGACATGGAGAGTCCTACTGATGTAAATGACAGGTTCTCTGTGCATGGTGGTATTGTTTAATTACATATTTCCCCGCCACCATCTCAGGACAAAACAAATCAATAAATACACTCTAAGAACAGTATCCTCTTATTTTACCCTAAGGGCACTGCCCTGTCGTCTCCCTTCTTTCTAGAAAAGAGGATCTATTAAACAGCTAATCATGTTTCTTTCTTTATAGCTCTGAATTAACAAGGGGGAAGGGAAATGGTGTTGGATTTCCCAGGGATTGTATTTATTATAATCTAATTTGATTTATGTAGCTGTGTCAGTTTTGCACTTGAAGCGAAATAGGAGAAATTTTCAGGTTGGCTGTCATAAAGACCTTGCAGCTTCAGCAACTTTTTGATTTCTTTCACAACTATGCCAACACTTCCTCTATGGCTTTCTTTAAAAAAAACAAATACACAGAGACAAAAAAGCAAAAATATTCTATTCTATTCTATTCTATTCTATTCTATTCTATTCTTACAACTCTCCATTCCACACCATTCCATATTATCTATTCCTATTCCATTCCACTCCATATATTCTATTCTATTCTATTCTATTCTATTCTATTCCATTCCATTCCATTGATGCAGAATCTTTGGCTTCCTCCATGTGCATGCTCTGGAAACCATGGCAAAAATAATGATCCGAACAATTGACACAAACATCCTAATGATAGGATTGTTTCCAAACATGCATGATTGATTTACTACTCTGAGGTTGCTAATAGATGAACTCTTCAGTACTTCAGAAAATGCTGGCTTTTCATGCTTCCACTTGTGGTTGAGGAAAACTACAATTTTGTGCTTCCTGATACAAAAGAAGATTGCCAACAAGTAACTCAGTTGAAAGACTTGATGGGTAGGTTGTGCGAAACTTGTCAGTTTGAAAGTCTGCCTTTTTGTCCATAAGATATATTAGTTTTGGCTAAAGTGTATCATTTGTGAAGCTTCACTATGAAAATAGTTTTAATACATGTCCTTCAGAAATGCTTGGCTTGAGTGATGTTGGAACAACTACGAGTTACACAAATTGATTTATGGCATCATTTCTTTCCATAGTTCTTAGACTTAAGTGCAGTGGGCTAGCTATTCATGTTTATACAATACTACTCCATTTTTTTTTCAAATTCAAAAAAGAGGGAGGACATTTCTGTCCAAGGGAAGAAAGGAGGGAGGGGGGGAGGGAAGGAAGGAAGGAAGGAAGGAAGGAAGGAAGGAAGGAAGGAAGGAAGGAAGGAAGGAAGGAAGGAAGGAAGGAAGGAAGAAGGACATTTCTGTCCAAGTGAAGAAAGGAGGGGGATAGGAAGGGAGTGAGGGTGTGAAGGAAGGAAGCAATGACATTTCTGTCCAAGGGAAGAAAGGAGGGAGGGAGGGAAGGAGGAAAGGAAGAGGCACAACTTGGAAATAACAGCTCTCTCTTTCAAACAATTGGAGATGAAAAATAAGATGACAAAAATCAAAGTCAGTGGTAGCAAAACCAGCTTTCTTCGTCCCATCTTGAATGTGGAGCATCCAAACTCTCGTGACTGAAAAGTTCTAAATGGAAATGGAATGAAATGAAATGGAAGGGGAAAATGGTTAGTTTGTCCAGATCAAGATTTTATGCACAGAATCTTTCTCTAATTTGGTTAAGATTAGGGACAGAAACCGATTATAATTTGAGCCAAACTAGAATGGTTACTAGCAATATCTAAAAGAAGGAGCTAGGCTGAGATAAGTTACTTGCTAAGTATGCTGAGAGAGAGAAGAGATTTATCTTTAAGCTTTTTCCAATCATCCTTTCTGGGGATAATATTAACAGTCCCCCATTATCTGCAGAGCAAGGTTTTTAAAGGAGAGCGGGAGATTGCTCCTATCTGATCTTGAATTTCATGCTTAATGTCAGCATTAAGTCTTCCCCTGCATGCACCATGACAAAATAACACCAAAAATCATTTCATGTCCTAAGATTGACCTTTGTCTGATATCCTCCATTTAAAGTTGATGATGTATTACTCTCCATGATGAATGGCAGACTATCTGCAGCCAAGTTTCTCAAGTAAAAAAATAAAAAATATAAAGTCAAAATAGGGGAAGTATTAATTGGCATATCAATCAAGTTCAGTTATGACACTTTAAACCAAAGGGCAAGGCTGTAGGAAATTGCTGAGAGCAGTTCAGAGGGAGGAAAAATAAAGAAAAGGAAATTGGCAATGCTACTTTGGCTCCAGAGACTGTGTTTTCCCACCCAAAATGGTTTCCTTCGTGGCCCATTTCAACAAACCTCGCCCATCGCTTTTTCATCAAGCTTGTTGGCAGTTGACACTCTGGTTTTTGAAAACTTCTGAAACTGCAAGCCTTGTAATGACTACAGTACAAAGAGTGTATCAAACCGGACTTAATTCTTATTTCACTCAGTGGGAAGCTTTGGGAACATGTGATCTTTGTCAAAAGGAGGAATAAAATAAAAGGAAAAGCCGAAGTTACATCTGTGTGGGAAGAAATACCCATCTGGTTCGGTTCCAAGCCAGGAGAAAGACACTGGAAACATGGAGGGTGATTGGAAAGATGGTTTAATGATGAAACAGAATTACATGGGTTCTGGGAAGCTGAACTCATGGAGTTGAGAATGAGGCAGTTTATACCTCTCTTGGGCTTTGCACTTGAGCTTCCTGTTCCTGTGCAAGAACATGTATTCTATTGATTATTGCAAGACTCCCGTGAGGTCCTGTAGGGATTACTTAGGGGTCATAGCTGGCTCTATAGGCAAAGTACAAATCCTAGGTGTTTGTCTGAGCTAAGTTTGGTTGAAGTTTGGAGGGTGCAGCAATGTCCTTAGGAGATTGTGCAATGTAGTGAGCTCTGTTAAGTGGTAGAGGGCTAATCATATTATGTCCTGAAGGGTCATGTCTTAATCCCTTCACCCTGGAGCTGAAAGTCTTTTGTTGTTGTTGTTGTTATTGTTTTAGATCTTTCTAAATTGGCACAAAAATAGGGACAGGAAGCTGGGGCTCTGAGTTTATGTCTCCCTTAAGATATTTTATTTCTCTTTTAGGGGAAATATTTAATCCTGCCTTTATAAAATATTCCTCAAAATATTTTCTAGAAGAGGGGCAGGTGCTAATTTTCTCCATCTGTTTAAGGTGGCAAGAGGAATGAACATGGATGCAGGAATCATACATTTCCCCCCTCAAACTGTGTGCCTGTTTCTCCCTGCCCCCGTTATTCACAGCTCCTTTGTCTACTGGGGACTTTCCAACAGATCCCATCGAAGCACAATTAATTGGAAATCCTTCATGCTCTCAGAGCTTGGTTGTTTTTTCACAGGTGTTTCCTACCCAAACTAAGTAAAATCACTGATGATGTTAGCTAGTTGGATAATGAAACGTCTGCAAGAAAACCACCAAGCTCAGAGAGCACCAAGGACCCCTCATTTCAACCCTGAGCCACAAATATTCTCCTTTATTAGTACCAAATATAAAAAAGGATTTATTAATCTCTTGTGATCTGTATGCTTTGGAAGATATATCATACCAGCCAGTAAGATCAGTGGCAAAACACAGTTCCAAATTTCTGAAGGTTATTAGATTACAAAAGTATTTGAAAGATCCTTCCTTCCTTCTCTTTTCTACCTTGTTTTTTCTTCCTTCTCTCTCCTTCTCCTCCCTTTCCCCTCCCTCCCTATCTTTTCTTCCTAATGCTTGCTTGCTTTAATAACTGACAAAGGATCATACTAAACTAACGAATAACATGGGATACTGATAGTAATTCACAGTATGGACTACTTTCTTGACTCTTGATGAATGTATCTCTTTTATGTATATTGAGAGCATTTGCACCAAGACAAATTCCTTGTGTGTCCAATCACACTTGGCCAATAAAGTATTCTATCTATCTGTTCTATCTTCCTTCCTTGTCTTTTCTATCTTGTCTTCTCTTCCTTGTCTCTCCTCCTTCCTTCCTTCCTCCCTCTTTCCTTCCCTCCCTCTCTTCCTTCCTTTTTGACATAAAATGTTATTGCTCCCTAACTCTGTTTTGACCACCAACTTTCCTTCTAGTCTAGTTGCATTGAATTTAGCAGATGATGTTTTCAGCGGAATTTGTATAGTATATAGTAGCAAACTATAAAAAGCAAAATAAAATAAAAAATAAAAAAAATTGTACCCTAATTTAAGAGTGAGAAAGTTCTCCTTGATCTCAGCAAACTCAGAGCCTTTTAACAAAGTTGTAGCTAAAACATGTTTTCTAGGTCAATAATTGCTTTGTTGGGAAGTCAAATGAAGCTTGAGCTACCAACAGTCTCCTCATGAGAGGAAAGTACAGTTATGATTAGTACTTCATTTTTTGGTCTCCAAATAATTAAAGCCACATTGAAAATTGGTTGGCTAATTTGCGTTGATGCCATTTTGATATCCACCGAAATGAGCCTCAAATGTTTTCTCCTGTATTGTTTACAGCAAGTTTGCAGTCGCTGTTTACGATCTCCTAGAAAATCGTGCATGGTGTTTTTCTCCTAGGGATTGTTGTTGTTGAGAGCAGTGATTGTGGCATGAATATACTATGCCTTTTAGCTAGTTTTCTGTCAGTTGATGCAATTGCTAAAATGTTAAATTAGGACCAGATTCAACCCAAGTGTAAGCCATGGAAAATCGCTGGGTAACAGAATAACAGAGTTGGAAGGGATCTTGGAAGTCTTCTAGTCCAACCCCTGCTCATACAGGAAACCCTATACAATTTCAGACAAATGCTTTTCCAACATCTTTTTAAAAACTTCCAATGTTGGAGAATTCACAACTTCTGGAGGCAAGTTGTTCCACTGATTAATTGTTCCAACTGTCAGGAAATTTCCTCCTTAGTTCTAAGTTGCTTCTCTCCTTGATTAGTTTCCACCCGTTGCTTCTTGTCCTGCCTACAAGTGTTTTGGAGAATAGCTTGACTCCCTCTTCTTTGGGGCAGCCCCTGAGATATTGGAAGACTGCTATCATGTCACCCCTGGTCTTTCTCTTCATTAAACTAGACATAGCCAACTCCTGCAACTATTCTTCATATGTTTTTGTCTCCCCTAATCACCTTTGTTGCTTTTCTCTCCACTCTTTCAAGAGTTTCAACTATAATAATAGTGAGACTGGTCACTGTCAGTCAGCTCAACCTTGTGAGGAGGTGGAATGAAGAAGATGACATTCAAATTTGGCCAATTTGTCTGAAGCAAACCCTACAAACCTAGATGGCTGGAGCATCTAAGTTTGCTTGTTTCAGAACCAAAGATTCAGCAGATTTTCACACCTGCTTGATGAAAAGTGACCTTCCAAATCTACTGCCACATTATAATAACAGATTAGCAGGAACCCTGTAGGTCATCTAGTCCAACCACCTGCCCAAGCAGGAGACCGTACACTATTTCTGACAAATGGGCAGTCCAGTCTCTTTTTGAAAACCTCCAGTGTTGAAGCTCCCACAACTTCTGAAGGCAAGTTGTTCCATGGGTTGATTGTTCATTCTCACTGTCAGAAAATTTCTCCTTATTTCCAGGTTGAATTTCTCCTTGGACAAATAGCTTCACCTCTTTCTCTCTGACAATTCCTCAGATATGGGAAGACTGCTATCCTGTCTCTCCTGGTCCTTCTCTTCACGAGACTAGCCATGCCCAGTTCCTGCAACTGTTCATTGTATGTTTTAGCCTCCAGTCCCCTAATCCTCATGGTTGCTCTTCTCTGTGGTTTTTCTAGAATCTCAATATCTCTTTTATAGTGTGGTGACCAAAACTGGATGCAGTACTCTAGGTGTGGTCTTACTAAGGCTTTATACAGTGGTATTAGCACCTCACTTGATCTCGACTGTATTCCTCTGTTAATGCAATTTAGGACTGCATTAGCTTTTTTGGCTACTGTTGCATACTGCTGACTCATATTTAGCTGGTTGTCCACTAAGACTCCAAGATCTCTCTCACAGTTCCTGCTATTGAGCCTGGTTTCACCCAGTGTATATGTGTACTTTTGGTTTTTCTTGCCTTAGTGTAAGACTTTACTTTTCTCTACATTGAATTTCATTTTGTTAGATATGGCCCAGTGTTCAAGAATGTTAAGATCCATCTGGATCTTGGGTCTATCTTCTGGGGTGTTAACTATTCCTGCCAGAATATAGTAACACTGAGCCCAACAGCTTAGTTTTTGAAATGTTTCCACTAAAAATATCTGCATGGACCATGACCATTCCATACAGATGAAATGCTTGCCAACATCCACTGACTATCCCACAATATTCAGTTCCTCTATTAGTGCTGGCAAATCTTCCATTTGGATATATGAACTCTCTGGTTTCTTAAGGACAATGCTCATTAAGGCTAGGTCACATTGGCCTATGGATGCAAAACGTATGCAAAAAGTACACAGCGGACGAGCAAAATTTCGGGGGTGGCTCCATCCGTTGTTATCCGCCTCCCAAAAGTGCCCCAAATTTGCATAAAAAAATGGAAAAGAACGGAAAGGAACGACAGGGAGGATGTAGGCGGGATGTAAAGACAGATGTTCGTAGAACCTAGGATGAAAGCGGGATGGACAGCATGACAACACATTCGCAGGGTTCGGAGGAGAATAGCGAAGCGGAGCCGTAAGCGAGGGCGCGAGCGTAGCTGTGCGAATACAATCAACAAGCCTATAGGAAGCAAAGTGATGCATACGGATGATAGTGAGTCATGCAAAGCATTCCGCCCAATGCGGGAGGATGAATGCGTAAGCTCCGCGGATATAAAAGGATGCAGCTCGCAAGCAGTCAGCTATCAGAGGAAAGACCTGCTGCCAGAACATCTTGAGAGAAAACACCAATGGGAGAAAGAGGAAGCCTGTGCCTACTGCCTTGCCAGCCCGTGCAAAAGACAGAATCACCATCCCACCCCTGCCTGACTCTGAAGCTGCTGTGCTCTGCGATCTGTGGTGGTGCTGCTTGGTGGTCTTTCCTGCTGCTGGGTGCAGTGCTTCTCCTGCTGCTGCTCTGTGGTGCTGCTGTCTGCTGTCCTGCTTCCTGCTGGTGCCTTCTCCGTGCTGCTGCTGCTGTGTGGACCCAGCCCAAAGGCCCTCAAAGCCTGCACTGAAGCCTGACCTGCCAGAGGAGAAGAGGAAAGAAAAAAAAAAAAAACGGAGAGAAGGAGAGAGAATAGACATCCTCCATTTCCGAAGACCATGAGGAGAAGAGTGCTGGAATGCTGAGGGGAACGAGTACCTGTGGCAGGAAGGCCACAGGCTGTATCTACACACCAAGTGAAGCAGAAGCATGAGAGAGTTAAGGCAGAGACCTGGCGTATACTCAGATGTACTCCTTGGATGGGGAAGTTACATGCACACCCTGGTATGCAAAGCTGCACCTGAAGAAAGCCGGCAGGCCGCTGTCAAGCTCACTACCGGGGAGAACCTATTCATGGCAAGTGCCAGTCTCCTGGAGGTGAGTCCGCCACGATATGCAGACGCCTCTGACAACCGCCTCTCTCAGACAGCCACACGACAGCCAGTCCTCTTCCGCCAAGGACAGCTACCATGTCCAGCAGTGTTCCTTGGAACCCCACAACACAGAGACCCCCCGACCAGCTGCACTCTCCTGCCGGAGACGTGAAGATCCCCTGCTCAGATGGAGCAAGAAGAACCACCAGAGACCAAGCACCCCCACCCCCAGCTCCACCTCCATAGAAAGCAGCAGAGAGCAGACCGGAAGGACAGAGCCACACTGCCTCTTGGAATCAAAAGCCAGCACAGATCTCCTCTCCCAGCTGCGTCCACTGTCGACACTACATCCTCTACTGCAAGCCCTTCATCACGTATGTGAACCAGACCCTCAGGACATGTCCAGCCCAGTACCAGGTATAAGGAGAGATCACAGCTCTCTGCACCCACCCTCCAGCCCAGCTGAACCTGCTCCTACCCACTCCGGTGTCTGCTCCTCCACCCCAGGCGATGTCACAGCCCTTCCACAGATTTCAGCAGCCCTCTCCTACCAAGGCTACCAACTACCAGGATTTCCCACAGCAGAGGCAGCCCTTCCCAGTCCAGGCCAGTTTCCTCAGACGCCACAGACGCCACGACTGCCTCAGCTGACCACTGCAGACCAGACAGCCCAAACACTCCTCCTTCCTCCACCCCACACCAACCCTTCCTCAGAACATCTGTCATCAGTCTTGGGCCTCACATCCCAGGTACTTGATGAAGTGCCTCTCAACCTCATGGGACTGTTCCCTGTTAATTCTACTTAAAAAATATGACTTGAAAGAATCATCTTATTGGCACAAAAACCCAAAGACTGGACTACACAATTTTATCAGAAGTAGAGCAATATTTTTATGCTTTCTCTAAATTTCTGCAAATATCTTAATCCCCTAATTTGCACCATTTCCACTCCCTGTTGCCAGCTTGATCTAATGATTGAGAAATGAGTGAATAAATGAGTGAATGAATGGATAATGAATGAAAGCACTGCCACTAAATGAATCTATTGACAGTTCCTTAAAGGAGTGGTACAAAAATAACCAGACAGTGCTTGCATTAACATAGGAAGCAAAGCCTGCCCCAAACTGTAAGTAGAGGGATACTATAAATTTACACAAGAAAGTAGGATTACTTTCTACAGAAAGATTTTTTTTCCAGCTCTCAGTGGCTGTTTTTGAAGGCGGTTCATTATTATAATCTGAAATTATTCACAGAGGATTTCTCAATCTTTAAACTAACTTGATTCCAATGTAATCATTTAAAATACAAAATAATGCATTTTAAAGCATGGGAACTGTTTGGATGGCAACAACTCAATATAAATCCATTAAGCAATGTGAGACTTTTATAAATGCCACAAAGAAAGTGAAAGAGGGTTAGTGAAAGACATTGGTCATCTGAAGAGAAACTGGGTTTGAATAAGAGATTTTATTTTTATTTATTTGTATTTATTAGTTTTTACAAATAACTCAAGGGGGTGAACATGTCCAATACATCTTCCTTTTCTTGTGTTCCCCAAAACAACAACTCTGTGAGGTGGGTTGGGCTGAGAGAAAAGGACTGGCCCAAAGTCACCCAGCTGGCTTTCATACTTAAGGCAGGACTACAACTCACCGTCTCCTGGTGATTGGCCGAATATCATCCAGCTGGCTTTCATGGCTAAGGCAAAACCAAGCTTACTGTTTCCCACTTTCTAGTCTGGGGCACAATGAGAGAGATTTTGATAAAACTAAATTCCAGGGTTTGTAGCTCAATCTTACCTGTCCTTATTCATGTCACCATCCATACATTGATTTACATATTTACCGTATGTGTTGCATGTGTTTATGTAAAATAACCATCTTTGATTTTGTTGATGTGCATATAATGTAATAGGGTTTTATTAAAAGTTATATCAGAACAAAGCTTAAATTATGTTATATACCTAAAACAGTAATAAAATCGTAGACGCACAAAAAGAAACCATTTAAAAAAACACAAATTTAAGGAAAAAATTGAAGAAGAAAAACAAATGAATAAGTTAAAAGAAGAAAAGAAAAAAAATCTATAGATTATAAAGGAAAAAGAAAAAAAAAGTATCATGGCTAGTCACACAATTATGTTTGGATTAAAAAAAACCCTAAAGTTCTTCTATGATGTTAAATAGCTTAATTGGATCATTGCAAATCAACTTTTAAACAAATTAAGCCTGAACCGTGTGGTCTAAACTTATCTTACCCATTGATCTTGTCTCTCTGTTGATTCAAAGCCAATTCAATGTCCAAAACCTTTAAAACCGGATATATACACACATGGTTCCTTCCAAAAATCACAACTGTGTCTCATTCTAGCCTGAAGAAATCCATCTCTCTTCATCAACAGACCAAATTGTAAACTTAGATGCCTGCTATGGTTTCATATAAAAAATGCAAAGAAGATGTAAGCCAAACTCTGTGAAAAATAAATCCAATTTGTTGGTCGATTTAGAAAGGCTATGGCTGTTTAGTGATAAAAATCAGGTCTGCCCAACTTCACATGGTTTGTGATTTGCCTGTGGCAGCATTCACTTCAGTTCTGTTTGATCTCTCTGTTTCACTGCATTACAATTCTTCCTTTTCAGCCTTAAACAGTGCTCAACTTTCTCACGTGACACTTGTTATCTTGCAAATTTACATTCGAAGAAATATTTTCTGTGGGTTGCATTGCTAAACTCTCAAGCTGTGCTTTTTAAAAAAAAAAACTTAATTCAAACACTTGTTTAGAATCTCAGGGTGTTTTGCTTGTGATCTTAGTGTATCCGAAGCCTCAGGAAACTTATTTATGGTTGAAATGAGTTAGATGGTCCTCTTGGGATGAAAATAAGAAAGGAGCATTCTGCTCAGAGTATAAATGTGATAACAGGTTAAATAGAAGCGCATTTGGTCTCAAATGAATTTAGGAATCAAATATAATTAAAACTGACAATTTAGTCTGTGAACAACAGAAATTCATTTTTATTTTGACTGAGGAAGGGAATTCTTTGAAAACTAAACCTAAGGAAAAGAAATAAAACTTGGCTGTATTGCTTTAATTGTAAATATCTCTGGCATGCAAAAAGATTGCCTTTTATAAAAGCCTTGGAAAGAAAAATGATGGTCTTTATGATATTCTCAGAAATTAAATCAATCTTGTCTCTGACTTAGTTAATTTAATGAGTTGCATTCTGTTCAATATTGCTTTGTGCAAAATGTTCTTAGAAGGGGCATGTTTAGGAAGACAAGTTTCAAAAATAGTTTTAGATGATTACATTTACATCATCAGTATCATTTGCAAAATACGGGAGTGCCGCTGAAGGCTTAGAAATTCCTGTTAACTAGAGTTATGAATAGGCCCCTTTCATGGATAGTGTTATTTAAGAGGTTTGCATTATGAAGGATAACGTGCATAGTGGTGTTTAATTTGCACACTTCAAGCTCATTTAGGGCTTGACTGCTGTGAAACCGATCACTGTGAACAAAAGAGAAAGTTTGAGTCAATGCTTCTGTGGCTTAAAAGCCATTAATCCCCAAATGCTCAGAAGCAATTTGCTAGCACTTCCTAAGTTGCAAAGCGCATCTTAAATTAACGGCAAATGCCTGCAACTGTTTTAGAAAATTGCTACTGTACTGTATGTTTCCCTTGTAATAATTAGAAGTTTATACAATGGGGGATTGTTGGCAATTGGTTGCTAGCTAGTTTGGTCATTTTTATGACACTGTGGGTTGCCACAGTGGATGTCTTTATTTAGAAAGTTTTCCTGTTTTTCATTCTTTCAGAGTGCAATATTTACCATCTCTCTGATTTCATTAGTTGGGGAAACAAATTTTAGACTTGTGCAAATATAAGCTAGGTGAAACCAGGCTCAATAGCAGTAATGGTGAGAGGGATCTTGGAGTCTTAGTGGACAACCAGTTAAATATGAGCCAACAGTCTGCAGCAGCAGCCAAAAAAGCTAATGCATTCCTAAGTGGAGGGATACAATCGAGATCAAGTAATATCACTCTATAAAGCCTTGGTAAGACCACACTTGAAATACTACATCCAGTTTTGGTTCCCACAGCATAAAAAAGATATTGACACTCTTGAAAAAGTGCAGAGAAGAGCAACCAAAATGATGAGGGGACTGGAGGATAAAACATATGAAGAAAGGTTACAGGAACTGGGACTGGCTAGTCTAATGAAGAGAAGGTCCAGAGGAGACATGATATGGCAGTGCTCCAATATTTGAAGGGCTGCCACAGAGAGGAGGGGGACAAGCTATTTTCTAAAGCTCCTGTAGGCCAGACAAGGAATAATGGATGGAAACTGAACAAGGAAAAATTCAACCTGGAAATAAGGAGAAACTTTCTGACAGTGAGAACAATCAACCAATGGAGCAGAAGTTGCCTTCAGAAGTTGTGGGANAGAACAATCAACCAATGGAGCAGAAGTTGCCTTCAGAAGTTGTGGGAGCTTCATCACTTGAGACTTTCAAGAAAAAAGTGGACTGCCATTTGTCAGAAATGGTGTAGGGTCTCCCATTTGGGCTGGGGGGTTGGACTAGATGACCTACAAGGTTCCTTCCAACTCTGATTATCTGTTATTTGCTGTTTGCAACAGTCCCTGTTTAGAAAAGCTTTCTCTCCCAGTCTCTTCTTGTTGCTATTTCCTATCTTTGCTGCTAAAATCTGGAACTCCTTCCCTATTTCCTACATTTTTTTTCAGTGTCTTTGAGATCCCACACTAGGGATAAATCAATTTTCCAAATTTTCTCTAGTTTCTTGAACACATGACATCTTTCAATACTTCTGGATTGCCCAATTAATCATGTGGCCTTCAGATGGTTCAAGTTTGCAGAATTGGTGAATATATCTATTAGTTTATAATATAAAATACAAAAGAAAATAGTAGGAAAATTAAGGGAAGGAAGAAGGGAAGGACAAAGTATAGGGAAAAAAAGGGTGAAAGAAAGAAAAGGCATTAACTTCTGACTTCGTTTGGTGCAGTAGAAAAAGATAATAGCATCAAACCTCAACTTTTTACTTTTACACAGTAATACAAACCAGCCATTTCTGTAATAACAAACCTATCTAATTAATAAAACTCAAGATCAAAGTTTCACTTTTTTCGACCTCAAGCACAAAGTCCAGGAACGGTTTCCAAATAGAAACAAAAAGTAATTTTTGCAGCTGTTCATTTATTGTGGGGACTGAAATGAGCCTGGGGATGCTGCAATGGTCAAAAGTGTGAAAAATGGACATAAGTCACTTTTTCCAGTGCCATCGTAACTTCAAATGATCACTGAATGAATGGTTGTAAGTTGAGGATAGCCTGCATTCTATTAATTTGGAGGGTGTGTGTGTGTCTAGATAGGTAGATAGATAGANGATAGATAGATAGATAGATAGATAGATAGATAGATAGATAGATAGGATAGGTAGGTTGGTTGAAAGGATAGGTAGGAAGATGTAGTGGATAGGTAGGTAGGTAGGTAGATAGATAGATAGATAGATAGATAGATAGATAGATAGATAGATAGATAGATAGATAGATAGATATGGATGGATAGGTAGGTAGGTAGGTAAAGTGGTGGGATTCAAAAAATTTATTACAGGTTCTGTGGGTGTGACTTGGTGAGCATGGCATGTCTTGGTGGGTGTGGCTTGGTGGGTGTGGCTTGGTGGGCATGGAAAGGGAAGGAAACTGCAAAATCTCCATTCGCTCCCCACTCCTGGCAGAAGGTTATCACCAGTTCTCCGAACTACTCAAAATTTCCAGTACCAGTTCTCCAGAACTGGCCAGAACCTGCTGAAGACCACCTGTGGATGGATGGGTGAATGGATGGATGGATGGACAGACAGACAGACACAATATACACACACTCATAATGTGAGAAAAAGAATTGTCCAAGGGTCAATTTACCTAGACTAAAGATTCGGAATCTGACAAATATTTTGCCCTATATTCTTTGTCAGTTTGGTTTCTTTTTTTTTTAAAGTAACCATTTGCCATAAGCGCCTTCTGGCATTCTGTTGCACATTAATTCCTTTTTCCTTTTAATTTCCTGAACCAAAAACACATCATTTATAACCACCGAGAAACAAACAAACAAAAAGGAAAGGAAAATGAGACTACAAAGCTGGGAAGTGACGAATGGATGCAATTATAGGTGAACCATTTAGAAAAATTGAACTCCCCTTTATTTGGAATAATTAGGACGAAGGACAAAAGGATAATTAGACTCACTCCAACACCTCTTTCTTTCTTTCTTTCTTTCTTTCTTTCTTTCTTTCTTTCTTTCTTTCTTTCTTTCTTTCTTTCCAGGAGGCGTTGTGGATAAAGATCTCCGTCACTACCTCAATCTACGATTCCAGAAAGGTTCGGTCGATCACGAGCTTCAGCAGATCATACGAGACAACCTTTACCTCCGAACCGTGCCATGTGAGTTCAACCTGCCAATATATACATTGCGTGTTTTGGATAGCGTGTCAAGTCTACAGATTTTTATGCCTGACCTGGTGGAACAGGAAGAGTTGTGCTTTCGTTCTAGTATGTCATGCCCTTGTTGGAGTCTGATTCTGAGGGGGAGATTGAGCAGCTGACAGGGAGTGGGAGTGTGGCTCCGGTGGCTGTGGAAGAGACGGTGAAGGGCACAGTCTGGCTGAAGACCCAGGCCCACCCCCTCTTCATTCTAGGGTACACAGGAAGGAATGGAGAAGGGAGCAACATTGCTTGTGAGAGAGAAGAAGGCCCTGATCCCTTTCATTAGTTGCAGCTGAGAGAACAGGACATAAGTGGGGCATTTGTACACAGCTCCTTGCTGGAAGCAAAGCATGCATTATATTTGTCGAGGCTTATCTGGGTTTTGGTGTCCTCTCAACTGTGGTTGCTG
This sequence comes from Laticauda laticaudata, assembly GCA_004320025.1. Taxonomy (NCBI): domain Eukaryota; kingdom Metazoa; phylum Chordata; class Lepidosauria; order Squamata; family Elapidae; genus Laticauda; species Laticauda laticaudata. The sequence goes on from BHFT01053470.1 coordinate 43,705, forward strand.
TGGTTATCTTGTGCAATTTATCATCTGGGCCTGCCATGTTAATTACTTCAGTGTGGTTTGTGTTGAGTTTTTTTTTAATTTCTAATTATCTTTACTTTGGGTTCAGACTGCATTTCTGCCCTTCATAGACTGTTGAAGAGTTTGATCTCCAGCCAAGGATAATTGGACATTGGGGCCAAGTTGGAGGCATTAAAGAGAATTTATTCCACTTTGGTGATTTTGTTATTTTTGTGTCATGCCCTGGGTCATCACATAGTATGATGGTGTGGCCATCTTGATTCATTCTTACCTTTTGGGTTCAGATGGCGTTGAAAGTTTCATGTCAGGTGTGATAAAGAGTTTAATGAGTTGACTAATTCTGCTGAGAACAAAAAATTATAGAGTGCTACAAGTGATTGTTAATAGTTGGAATAACCATATATTGCACATAGATTTTTTTTCCAATGGTGATTTAGCGGATCTCCAAATTTGTACACCTGTTTGGAAGGTGGAAGAATTGAGGGAACTGAGGCCTGTACATTAAATGTCAGTTAGCAAAAGCATTATTTAAGATTATTCAGTATACTTTTAATACTAAAAACATCAGTGTTGCCTTTGACCTGCATATGTTTGACATACACATTATATTCCAATATCTGGTAAAGAGAATTGCCGTCAGTGAGCTAGATGGACATATAAATTTATTTAATATATAAAGGCCTATAAGGTTACATGTGGAGATATAAAACATGGATTTAATCATAGCCAAAATGGAGGCATCATTTGTAGTTTCATAAATTGGAAAATTGAAATTAGGGTTTATTTTTCTTGATAAATGTTTTCAAGCCAGCAGTGGAAATTAATTCTTGATTAGGATTGCTAAATTTACATTACAGGGCAATTCAGGAAAGATCATTGTGGTGCTTTTTTCATGTTGTACAGCATAAATATTTGGAAAGCTTGGAACTGAATTTTTAAAACTAATTGTGTAAAAAGACTTAAACTTTAACTTGTTTAAAGAGGAAAGATAATTCATCAGTAAACAAATCCACAGGAGTGGGAGTGTGGCTCTGTTGGCTGTGGAGGAAACTGGGGAAGGGGAAAGTCCAGCTGGGCAGAGCAGGAAAGAGGTAGAACAAGGGAGAGGGAATTCAGAGGAAGACCCAGGCCCACCACCTCTTCGTCCTTGGGCATGCATGGAAGAACGGAGAAGAGAGCAATGTGGGTTGCGTGGCTTATGGGAGAGGAAAGGGCCCTGATTCCATTCATTAGCTACACTTGGGAAGAAAGTTTAAAATAAATTCAGGCTGCATGCAGCAGCTTCTGGGAGCAAACCTGACTTTATCTTGTGTTATCTGTGTTCCTGGAGTCTTTCCAACTGTGTGAGTTTTGCTGTACCTTCACATCTGGAATTCTTGCTGCTGCCCTGCCAAACTAATTACCTCATTTTGCCTTCATTGGACTTACAGTTTGTGTTGACCATGTTTTGGACTTGATTCTCTGCAGCCAAAGTTTTACTCCAGCCCAGAAGGTAACCAGGACATTGGGGACAAAGTTGGAGGACTCCTACTGATTATCTGACTGTGTTGCCCTTGTGCCATGTCCCTTTGGGTCATCACACTAACTTTTCTATGTTGCTGAGATCCATCACTCTGCACCTGGGAAAGAATCTTTAGCTGAGTTCTCCAGGTTTTTTTTATTATTTGCCTTTGGTGTTTCGATGCCAAGTCTTCTGTCTTTGATTTTCCTATCCTGATGGATGTCTAGAACCATGATCACAGTCATGAGGGTGAAATCAGGGATTAGAATTCTCACTGCCTTCCAGATAATGTATGAAGTAGGTGTTCTCCATATGCTGTTGACAGCTGTTCTATTCTAAATGTTGTCCCTTTACACAGGGACAATAAAATTTGTCAGTGGGAGTTAACCATTTCCTTTGGGTCATTACCAACGGTTTCGAAGCTGCTAACAATAAACTGCATCCTGTTTGAGGAAGTCATGTTTTCATTCTTGTCTCAGCCACATTTCTTTTTCTTTTCTTTCTTTCTTTTTTGCATTTCTTTTTTTTTCTATTTCTTTTTTTTTATTTTAATTATAAGAATACAACACAGTGCAGCCGTTCTGGCATTACAATTGTTATACACATATATACATTTTACTTTACCATTTACAATCCTCTTGTCTGATACTCTGTTTCCTGATTATTCTTTTTTTAAAGGTTTTTATTCAACATTTATGTGATTAAAAACAAATATATATATGTATATATGTGTGTGTGTGTGTGTGT